>JASSUY010019671.1:0-46191 GCA_032466535.1 Forpus xanthops
GAAAAATTCAGGAATGCAATTCTTTATGTGAACATATTTAACCCAGACAAAGGAGGAGTAGTGAAAGGTCAATATGAAAGTCTACAAAACAGAATACCACAGGGAGACACTCATAGAACATAAAGTGAAAGAAAGAGTGCTGAGTCCTAAGACTGGCTTTCTTACAAAGAAATATGAAAACACAGTAAAACTGCTGCACAGCAAAAGAATTAATTCATATTTACACCTCAAGCTTCAATATGGCAATTAAAACTGTTTTGCAAAAAGTAACTCTTGACTTCTCTTTACTGGCAAGTGGGGTGGGGGAATCATAGAATAGTTAGGGTTGGAAAGGACCTTAAGATCATCTAGTTTCAAGCCCCCTGCTATGAGTAGGGACACCTCTCACTAAACCAGGGCTATGTCCAACCCGGTCTTGAACACTGCCAGCGATAGAGCATTCACAACTTCCCTGGGCAACACATTCAGTGCCTCACCACCCTTACAGTAATGAATTTCTTCCTCAGATCCAATCTAAACTTTCCCTGTTTAAGTTTGAACCCACTACCCCTTGTCCTCTCAAGAAAGAGGAAACCAGTTTAAAACCCCCTGCATACAGGTTTCCAAGTTGCAGCACTCATTTATAGCTGAGAACAAGACTCTTAAACTGACATCACCTTATTGCCCCCAGGTTAATAAAATAAAGTACGCACAGTTTAGAAGATGAGCATACGAAAATTATTCTCTGAAGGATTCATATCTACTTGCCTTTAAATGCAAGTTATCTTCAAGTTTTTTCTCTTTTGGGAGTGTTTCTTCCATAAGCTATCATAATCAGCAGACACTGCTCCATCGGCTCCCAGGTGAAGCAAATCAAAGCATTTATTTTCACTTCTTTCACATTTTCAAAAAGCATATGAATACATGACACACCTTCTACTATAAGAGCTGAATCCCACATCAGCTAAAGAATTCCTTTAGGTTTAAGCCTACACACCGCACAGCCTACTTGCTTTCCTTTTGTCCTTTGGCAGGTCTCTTCAATTTCACAAACTTCCAAACACAGCTGCCATTATTAATTCTCAGCAAGAAACCTAAGCCACACTGAATCACTGCAGCGACTGGCAGCAAGTGTCTGTGCTACTCTCACAATGCTTCAGAAACGGACAGAAGTCCTAAAGCAACTAAAAGCTTTTAGCTAACCTACCACTGGCTTGGTTCTTGCACAAGTCTTCATGCAACTTCACTAAATAAGAGAGCAAAGAAAAAGAGTTCATTAGGCTGACATAATATTGCAGGAGCCAGAAATACTGCGGTATTCTGCCTCTCAACATCAGGATACAAGCTCTACAACACTGTAAAGGAGTAGGGACAACCCAGGCTGGAACTTGGGTTTTTAATGAAGTGTGAAAAACTAATCAGTGACACTCATGCCTCCTGTCACTGTTCAGACTAGAGTTGGGCCCTGAGAGTTTATTCCTTGGATGTCAGATATCAAGACTACTTACTTACTTGGCTCTAAACAAGAGTAGAGATAATACATTTTGCACTCCTCCTTAGAAACATACTGCACAATTTAAAGCATTTATTTACTATGCGAAACCACACATTTCTCCTTGCTGTGTGCAAATTAAGTTGTTGGGTAATATTCTCCCCATAAAACAACTGATAATAATTATTTTTCCTAAAGAGAAATTCATGTGAGAACAGCAGGAAAAAAGGGGCTTTGCTGTAGTCTCTAAGATGCTGCTCAACTCTGCACTGCTAAGCCACAGATGTCTGTACCACAGAGACCTATAAATAAGAGGGAGTGAGCATTTCTGTGCATTAAGTTTGGGGCTTTTTCTAGAGCTCACATTTGCCACAACCAATGCATTTTAGCAGCCATACCTCATTAATACTGCTTTCATCTGGGACACCACCAGCTCTGTGGTCCAGTGGTAGATATAACAAGATATTTAAACATCAACAGAGAAGTTCACTGTTCTACTGATAATCAAATTCATAAATATATAATGAAGGAAGCTGGACTGTGACTTTGTATTAACCGAATTTTCTGTGTGGTAGAAGTGAAGTCAGAAATTTGTTTTTCAAAGTCTTTTGAAAACAGCACATGTTCATGCCATGAACAAGTGTGCTTTAGTTCACTGAGCTGTAATTTTCAGCAGAAAAGGTAGAGTTGAATTTCTGGTGATGGGTAACTGAAAATAACTGTTCATATATACTAACATAACCTTAAACAATTATGAATCCAAGTTTAAAAGTTACAGTAAGATACACTCATATCTTACCTTCCCATCTCACCATCCCCGCTGATCATGTGAACTCGTAGTCAATACAATTTGCTTTGTGGCATCAAGGCAAGCTAATTCTGAAATTACCATGGGCCTCCAGAGCTTCCCAGAGATTTCTGAAGCCGCTTGCTGTGAGATACAGCCACATGCAGAGCCTCATGCTGGTTTTAGAGAATAAATCATCTTCAAGAGAGGCATGCCACCACATCAGCAAAACCTCTGTTTTTATTGAATTAGTACTCTCATTAAAAAATCATTTACTTTATTATCCTTACGTGTGCTTTCCTACACTCACTGTTCCACTACTAAAACACGCTATAATTGTTTGGCAAACAATTTGTAGATAAATGTTAATCACTGCCTGCCCATTTCCTTTGGAAAAGTAATTCTCAGAACACGTGCAAATAATAACCGATGAATGCAGATATCTACATGTGACACTGATGTATAACTCTATGCTTACCTATGCACATGTTCTTTTCCTTCCTGAAAGGTGTTATCTATTAACCTATTGGTTCCATTACTGACATAACAGCAACGCAATTGACAGTTCAAGTCAGTTTAGTTTTGGAGGGCAGTTCTGTATGAGGATCTTTTGCATGTGTTACTGTTTTGTTATTTTAAAAACAAGAGAACCAGGTTTTGTGGATGTCTGTGTTACTTATTTTCCTTCTAGTTACCCACAAGACGTATTTTCAAGTTCCACAATCTTTCTATTAAATACTCAGTTAGAATTATTACTTTTACTTAAGATCTGTCAAAGAGAATTCCTACTAAATAGTAAATGTAAGACAATTGTCGTATAATTTGTCATGGTAAAAGCACACTGATTTCCAAACCTCTATTATGTACCCATAACTGACACCAATTTACTTGGTCTAGACAAAAAGAAAAAATCCAGCATCCTCATCCAGACAGTGTGGACCAACTTTACCTAAACCAGAACAGTCTGGTTTAGAATAAGTTTCAAAAGTGACAAAATTCATTCATTTTCCCAGCTCCCTTACGATAAAACATTACTTTCAACACAAGAGAAATTGCTATAGCTTCCACTGATTACTCTAGTTGCTTGTTTGACAGAGCAGCAATAACTCAAATCTCATACAAATTAGAAGTGTCTGGTTGCTCATACTTATTTTTGCACTTAAAAATTTAGCAGCTCTCTTGGAAGCTGGGAAAAGTGAAATCTTTGGAACAAGGTGTTAAAAATACATCTCTGTTTCCCTACCTGTTTCTCACTCAGAGCTGTGATTTTGGCTTGAAGTTCATGAAGCTGTTTCTTCAAATCAGCGTTCTGATTAGAAAGAAAAAATATCTGTGAGAAAGATATTCCATTTGTTAACAGAGAGCAGTGTCAGGAAGGTGGTTTGTTTTTTGTTTGTTTGTTTTGTATACTACAAACACAGCACCTCTGGATGTACAGGTACAGCCAATAAAATTCAAGAGGCTCAACAAAGCCTTGCTGAAGTCACTGAGTGCAATGATAACCAGAGGACTTTTCTAGCACTCAGAAAAAACTCAGTTTGGAATGAAGATTTCATTAAAACATCCATTAGTGCTTACCACATTATAAAGCACGTTTGTACATTTCATCAAGCTTACAAATTAAATGAGAAATGTTTGTTAAGATATAATACAATACTTATTATATTGTTTACAGTAGCACGCTATGATGTATTACCTAAAGCATTCTCACTTATGCTACTTATACAAAGACATTATCATACATTTGACTATGTAGACCATCAGCAAACTTATCTATTAAATCTTACTTGACACATGTGTCAAATGAAAGCACACATTTCTTTATTTTTATGTAACATTTATGCCTTAGACTGTATTTAAGAGAATTACATTTGTATTAACACATCACTCATATTAGCACTTTGCTTACAATAGTACTTTCTTAAGTTTAAGATATGAAAGCCACAAAAATCACTATAAAGATGCAGTCAGGGAACTGTTTTAGCAGGATTATCTGTTTCTGGCTAAAACTAAAATATAAAAATCTGCCTTCACTTTAAAGCCTGTGAAGCTCCGCAGAAGCGTGACAGGGAAGCAAAATTCCCTGATTTCTTCTTTCTCCCCACTCTTTTTGCTCTTATTTATGTCATAAACTCTTAACACTAGATTATGCAGGTTTTCTGTGCTGCACAGAAATACTAAAACATAGTTCCTGTCATGAGTATCCTTAAAGGAACTTCATGCTCAGGACAACTTCCCTATTTTTATGTTCTTCCATATGACGTTGAAATGCATTAGTCTCAGTTTGTGGATAGTCTTCTTCAATACACACACAATTCCAGGAAAACCAGATACTGACCAGTTATCTTCCCTTCTTCTAGATTTCACTTAACAACTGGGGATTAAAATGCATTATGAGCATTGGAAGCAGGGACCAGATTTACTCTTCCTGAACTGAAAGCAAATTGCCCTGCAAGTTTATCACTAGCCGACTTGCCCAACAAGAGTAGCAGACCTTACCCAAGTGCCATCAGAATAAGGAACGTCTACAATGCAGATTTTCCAATACCACTCCCTGTTCATCCCTCCCTGACAGGAATTTAACTACTTCACTGTTACAAAAAGATGTTGTTGCACTCCACTGAGCTCAGAAAAATACATGCTCAAAAAATTACAGGACAATCAGTAATGCATGGGGATAGAAACACTTCATAGCAAGTCTCAAGGGAGCTGCCTTTATCCCTCTACTCAACGTTTCAAACTGGTTAGAGAACTCCACAGAACTCATTCAGCTATGAATGGCTACGCAAGACAACCCAGTCTCCTTCCACAGCCACTGGGAAAGGGATGAATTCTGCTATGTATAATCTAGCTTCAGCAGCTCAGAAGCATCTGAACTGCAAGTGCCCACTCCCTGGACACTACAGTGCTGAAGCTGGATACCTAAAAGAGGCAATCTGAACACAGCCTTAAGCTACATGCTCTATTTGGACAAAATTTATTGGACAGAATATCTTATCTCTTCTTGTACAACGTTCTGAAACTCAAAAAAAAGAAGAAAGCAAATTCTAGTGCTGGCAGATTTTATGAAGAGCAACTTCCAACAGAAACAGAAGCCTGCTGCATGTTTAAACTAGTCTGCAAGGGTTACATGATTTAAACTATTACGAAGGAGTCAAAAGGCTCCATAAAGCTAAAAGTTTCAGTTTTGTTTTAAACTATCAGCAGTCATTCTAAATGCCATGACAGCAGGTAGAACATGACTGAGAAATATCTACAATTTTTAAGCTTCATGCACTGCTACTTCCTTTATTTTTAAGGCTAAATATAATGCAATATCAAACTCAATAGTTACCTGCGGATCTTGCTTCATTTGGGCAACCAATTTCTAGAAAGAAAAAAGATACAACACAATTTCATTATGGATCTTGTTTAAGAGTTTAAAATTCAGTATTTTTAAGAACTTTTGTAAAAGTAAAATATCGTTTACACCATTTCAACAACAAGGCCTGAAATCCATCATTTCCAACCCATCCTAATTAATATAGTAAGACTACTGCACTAAGCCACCACTTTTGCTGCCTTTCCTAAACAGCTCTCAAACAAGTGATGTCCTTTAAGGACAATTTAAGGCAGCTGGGTAAAATAATCTAATAGCTGTGTCTCCTCTAGAACTGCTGCCTTCTTTGCTTGCAGTCACAAGAAACACAAATCACAAATAACTGCTGCAGGCACAAAAGCTGTTTGTTTATTCAAGAGCAGAATGTTTCAAGTACTAAGGGTCCGTCCATGTGTTGGCTTGGCTGATACCACATGGAAGACCCATGTTCCAAAGTATCTTTGCCACTTTTCTCCCTCAGAGAGAGATTGAGATCATTGTAGAATAGATGCCCTCCACATCCGAGTGAAAGCAGACAGATGGTTACCATTCAGTATTCTTCCTCCTTCACTTCCTTCAGGCAGCTGCAGGAGAAGAATGCTGTCTATTGCTAAGCAAGGAAAAAGTTACCAGGCTGTCACCAAAGAAAACCAGAGCCCAGGATGAAGATGCAACGTAAACAAAAAATTCCCAGTTTCTTTTTTGGTTACAGCCACATTTATTCATCACATTGCTATGTCCCTTCCACATATGCAAAGAACCACGTAAAGTCTGTACTTCCTTCCCTATTTGTTCTTCAGAATCAAGAAAAGGAGTGAGAAACAGAAGGACAAAGCAAGAGAAACATGTTTCATTCCACCTGCACTGATACCACTCAGAATTCAGACTTTGACAACTAATTAAGGTTTATTTCATTTCACATCCTAAAAATGGTTTTAACTATAAAAAGTGTAACACAAAGATAATTCTGCATCAGACCGCAGGTTTACCTGCTGAATTTTCTTAGCAAGCAGAGGCATCAGCATGATGCCTGTGCTGGACAAGCACTGAGTGTCATTTCCCATCTTTAAGGAATCTGTATCTCTGATGTCTTTAAAGATTATGACTTAGGTTTAACAGCTAGTAACACATTTCTTCTTCCATTAATCTGCCTTAATTACTTTTGGACTCAGGCAAATACTCAAGATTCTGTGACAATAAGCTGCAAGTTAAAGTACAGGACTGTTATGGAAAAGAACCTCCTTTTCTTTTTGAATTTGCTCCTGATAATGCAAGTGTGAGGGCAAACAGAACTGTGGAAAACTGGCCTTGACTCAATTCAAGAGGAGCTGGAAGATGGACTCAATGGTCCTTATGGGTCTCTCCCAACTCAAGATATTCTATGGATCTACGACTGTTTCTCTATTTGTCTTCCTCCTACATCTTTTTCCACACGACATACTCCCCCATCAGTCATTGCTCGTCACACTGGAAGTCTCCTCACACAGGAATCAATCCAGTGCTGGGTTCACTCTTAGCACTCTTCCCTGCACTTCTGCAATTCATCTCTAATCGGGAGACGAAGTCCAAAACTGCAACGTTAAAGTACTCTGACACTGCAAGTGACAATAGCAAGTTCGCAGCCTGCTAATGCAGATGTAAAACCAAGACTGCTTTTCCAAATTGCATCATTTGGCATTTATCTACACTTAATATTATTGTTTTATCATGCTGCCACTCAGTGCCACAGAGCTGAGGTGTTATAATACCCATTTGCTTGCACGCTTAGCCTGTTTTTCCTTGGTGCTTTCTGCCAGATCAGTTTGAGGAGCAACAAATCTGTTAGTTTTTGTACAAAGTGCTTCCACAAACTCAGACATGAGATGGTACAGTCAATGACTGTGAACTGTTCATCAAATATTTTTATATCTAAGGATCACACAATACTGCACCATCCAACCATAAGCAAATAAACATATAATGCCCTGACCAGAGAATACAAACTAAATTTAAGGTATTTTAAAACCTACTGATCTTTTCAGAGAAGTAAAAGGATGTTTTAGGTTCTCTCCACGCACCAGCTCCAAGAATCATCCGTGAAGCCCAACCCTTCTGTGAGAACAGCTAAATACAACCCCTTGAACACCTCTTGTGATCAAAGCTGTTAAGAGCAAATGGTTTCAAAATAACATTCATTAAGCCAGCACAGTAGCAGAATTGATTACTTGTCCTGTCTTCTCAGGATAAGCAATAGCTTTGGCATGGAAAACACCTGAATATTTAAGTTGTGCTCTGATACTGCAAGTGACCTGGTTCAACTTCGTTTAAGGAGGATTCTTTGATCATTGAAATGAAGCAAAAAAAAGGAGCTTTTTCTGAACAGCTCAACACCTCCTTTGGGTATTTTAAGACAGACTTTGCCAAAGCAACAGAATAAAGCTTTAGGCAGAGTTCTGGAGGTAAACTGGAATAGGCAAGAATCAAGAAGCTACTCTACAAATAATAATAGTCATACTGAGCATCCTTTCCACAGCTATGTGAGCAGTCACAGGTAACACATTGCATCAGGAAGCTGGGAGGCTTCACTCACAGCACAGAGCTGAATGTATGCTCATCATAGACACTCATCTGCCACTTACAAGGGGACAGCAAACTGTGGTTGCCTGAGTGTCGGCAAGCTTTTTTGGAGAGTCCTCAGGAAAAGAAATACTAGATAAGTAAAATGTAAGTAAGCCAATTCTCCACAATCCTGAGCACTTTCAAGAGTGGAACTAAACTATCTTAAGGTCCTTTCCAACCCTAACTATTCTATGATACTGTATTGTATCTGTAAGTTACAAAATCCAAATATATACAATATAGCTCAAGCATTTAACGTGATGATTTCTTTGTGTGTGCGTGTGTAAAACCAGTTTCATTTCTATCAGCAGCCATTTGACAAGCAGAATAGTAACCACTTCAGCACAGTTCAAGAGAAGTTTACTGAAGCACCCAACATGCTGCTGCAAGTGTTATTTTCCACTGTACACATTTAGACTTCTTTTTCTTTGCCTTGATTATGGGAATATACACTATCTTGAAGAAAAAGACAGCCTTCTGCTATAATGACTTATCTAGTTTCAGCAACTAGATCTAAATTTAATTAAAGTTGATCTCAGTGCAGAGCTCACTTTTAATGAGGACTGGGCAAAGCTAAGACAAACAGGGTCAAACAACTTTGAAGTTGTTAAAAAAACTGAAAAGCCCTTTTGGACATTTTCCAGTCTTCATCCTTGTTTGCCATCATCATTAGGAACAGATGCTAAAGATTACTGAAAACTCACAGTCTTAAAGTTTTTTGTTAAGCGAAAAGGGGAATGAAGATACACACGAGCTAAATGCTGTTCTACAAATCTAAGTATGACCAGCGTTTGGATCACAATAGAGCAGATAAGACTTGGAAAAAATACTTACTGGCCTTAAACATTTTAATGCCTGCAGAAGAATGCCACAGGCAATCTCTGGATTTCCTTACCCATATAAATTCAGTGAAGTTTTGAATGCAAAGGCCTTGGAGTTTGGCAAGAGCAAAAAAACTTTGCAGTTCTGGAAATTTATCTTTAGCTTTTTCAAGTTTTCCTCCCTAGCTGAAAGTTGTATTTTGTTAAAGTAGACATTGCTTCAGTTTCCTAATCCGCTCATTATAATTCTTGCACTATGTTCATCATTGCAGCAACTACTAAACGAGCCATCTAGAACACTCGTTTAGATAAGTCACCAGGTAATTTAGAAACATTTTCCAACTATTGTATGACAGTTACACCAATCAGTATAACCTAGCATATATTTCTTTTATCCACTGTGTAATAGTTGTGAGCTTCAGATATCCAACAGAAACACCTGGATAACTGTCTTTGGAAAAGGTCTCATTGATAAATTTAATATTACAAGTTGGCAGCTACTCTGCATTTATGGCTGGAGGAGTTTTGTTCCAGGAATTAATAAGCATATATGTCCTAGAATCACAGAATAGTGTAGGCTGGAAAGGACCTTAAGACCATCTTAAGGGTAAGAGGGGGTTCCAAACCCTTTTTGATAAATTATGCTGTAGTATTAGTAGCAGTATTTTTCATTTGTATTGTATCAGAATGACAAACTGCAACTCTACTGCCATATGGTATTGGACTAGCTACCAGTAAAAATACCCAAAAAGCAAAAAATTAGAGCCCAAGCACTACATTTTGGTTAGCAAAACAACACAATTACAAGTCTAGGAGGTACTAAAGTAGAAGACACTCCAGAAGAGATGCAGTAGATGAGATTATGCAGTACTATGCCATTTTGCTTCAAAGTTCCTCTATCATATTCTTCCACTGCCAACTGAATGCTAAAGTTGGCTTCAGAACCTTTCAGACAGGAATTGCTGAATATGAAGTTTTCAGAACGTTTTCATCACTGATGCAAAGTATTAAAAGGAAAAAAAAATGCCCACCCACAGCCTGATATGGAGATATTTCACATTTGCTAAAACTCAACAGGTGGTGGGGTCAAAATGCAGAGTATAAAATCCTAAAGTAGCTTCATGCTTATAAGACAATTATTACTATAGTTGTAGTGCTATTACTTAACACTACCGTTAGTAGGAATACAATCAGCAATATTAATGCTGCTTTAAGTTGAAAGTCAAAAGCAAGAAAGAATATGAATTACCTGGTGAACCTGAATTTCCACTTTCAGAGCCTCCTGTAGAGTCTGCAGCTCCATTCTCTACCTTCTCCACTTTCTCTAAAAGTGTTTTTGCTGATTCCAGTGCCTTTAGTTTCTGGTTTCCTCTTCAACACCAGTGCTGCAGAAAAATAAAAGGTTTTCTTCTGGTTAGTGAAAGACAGAAGTCATAAAGGAGATAACAGAGCAAAAATTCAGCAGGGAACTCTATGCAACTGCAGCTTTCTAGCCTAAACACAAACAATCTTTCCAACACAAGAACTCCACAGGCTGTATGAAACGCCTGCCTTGGAGTCGTTTAGCCAAATTTGTTACTTCCCACATATCCCAAAGTTGACATACTTGTCCCTTATCTTAGTTTGCAGGCAGCTATTTCCTACCAATATCCTACTGCAGTTGCATATTAAATTAGAAAAAATTTAACTACCGAGAATGTTTTAAAAATCTGGGTAGATGAGAAAATATTCTGGAGACTAAAATTCTGCAACCCCAACTGCAATGAACCATTAAACAGAACATACTGCATTAGCATACTTCCACAATACTACAGAGCTGTTCTTAGATGGGATGGTCTGCATGCAATCTGACTGAACAACATTAATACATTAATAACCCACTGCCCAAAGTTAGTGCTGAGTTAATCACTTCTGTTGAAACCTATTTTGAAGGAACACAAGATTGATATAAAGCAGCAGAAGACTTTTTCAAAACCATTAATTTTCAAGTCTTTTTAATCCTGGAACTCTACTTGTAGAACGTGAGTACGAGTTTACCATCTTCATTTGTACTACAAACAATCCCTCCAACCTCTGGCATACAAAAGCTTTATCAGCCATGCTTCTAAGAGCCTTGGAAGTTGGACAAGAGATTTTTGTTCCTAAATACGTTAAATGTATCATCTTCTGAAATAGGATTAAGACTCCCATATGCTCAACATCACAATGGAACCGGTGTAAAAACATCTATAAATACATACACATAAAAGCCATCAGAAAACATACTACAGCAATCTTCCCAGCCACTTTTCCATCCAGATACCATCCATTAAAAAATTGCTGGAGTGTTAAAATAGTTCCTATTCTTTCAGTTTCTGAAAATTGCTCACAATTATTGCACAGGTATTGTAGCCAACTTGGAGGCTTTCATAACGGGACTTCATTGTTTTCAAAAGGATACCAACAGTTTAGATTAGACATGTAGGCTGTAAAACAGAATATTTCCCATAAGTTAAAGACTTTTAACGTTGTCTCACTACAGTAAACTGAAGCGCTGGACAAGTTTGTGAACTCCTGAAAATGTAAGGGGGGTAGAACAGGAAGGGGTATTTGCTTATTTAACTCAGTTGTTTCTCTTTCCAAACTGAAATATTTTACAAAAAGAGGGGTTTAAAAAGCATTATATTTAAACTCATTCTCTGTCAGTGCTGCCTGCTGTTAAAGTTACTTATTTAAATAACAAAGGCTTGATCAGATTTTCTAGTCAACACATGAAATGACCTTCTGCAAGGGCCTCTCCCACATGTGACACAGATGAACAAAACCAGCAGCCTCTGTAGCACTACTCTCTATAAAATTGAAATTTGTATCAACGGATACATGGAAATTACATATATTTCCCTGTTCTATTACCACAAACACTAACGAGAAAACAGAATCCTGGATTATTACTTCCGCTCACTGATAAGAACAACTATACTCTGTATTAGAACCCTAGCATTGCAGTTTTGAAAGAAACCATGCTTCAAAAAAATCACGTGGGAGGCTGGCTAATGAAAACTGAACCCACTCCAGAGGGGAAAAGCCTTTTAGAAGCCTTGGAAATCCAGTTTTTGGGTAAAGACACAGATATGTCCAGTTTCTTCAACAAATGAGAATAGCTCATGTCAAATCGCTAGTACCACTCGGTAACTACGTAACTTTAAAGTTTAGTGCAAAACAGCAGAAGAGAGTTATCTCAACTGAGAATGTAAACAATATCTGTAATTTTAATACATGTGACCGTAAAGCTCACTACTAGTTCATGGGAAAAATGACACTGCACTTCTGTAAAAGATCAAGCAACTGCTATTAATGCGCAACTTAACTTGACAGATAGGATCTGGTTCATAAAAACTAATCCAACCTGATTTCAGAGATACCTGAAGACATGAACAACCATAACTCATTTAAAACTTCGTTCAAATTGGTGACTTCTGAGCATGAAACACATACAGTTGTTACTCAGTTGTTCCCCTCTAGAAGTGACAGTCTGGAACATGCACTTGCAGCTTTCCTTCTTGAGGAGTAACTACCCGAAGTTCTTCCTGTGCAAAAAAACCTCTGAAGTACTTTAAACACTTATTCAATGTGATTGTTCCTTACCTCCAACAAATCCTAGGCTGTATTTTTCTGCTTTATATAGAGTAATGTCTAGCTATATCTGTGAGGGCAGCTGATTACATAGCAATAAATATTGCTAGCATTCCCTTTGAAAGCAGGTACATAACTACATAAGCAAATAGTCACATAGATGGTGTGAGTGCAAAATTCTTCTATATATTGAATTTTTATTCTTTCAGACTTAATTTCAAGGGAAGATTTAAAAACTTAAGGCCTGACACATTATAAACTACCTAGAATACCACATCAAAAAATGTATGAAGTCATCTTTGGATTAATCATAAAACATACTGTATTTTCCACTTTATTCTCATGACAGTGGAAATAGCTCAATTAAAAAGCCTGTAGATGATTGAAATTGCATGGATGGATTGGTCTGCAAACATCCTTTATCCTACTCATTTTTAAAGGAGAACATGCAAATGCCTTGCTTGATGCCTGAATCTTCTATTTCCAAGAGAGCAGAGGACTGTGGAGTACCTGCATTCCTTGCACACCCAGACATACTTTCAGAAAGAAAACTGAGAGCAAGAGGTAAATTTGCCATTCCTTGGATTGACTGATTTCAACTTGGACTGATTTCAACTACTGGAGGCAGCATCCCTCCATTCAATTTCTTGCTAGCATGAATGTTGTAAGTAATCTCTTGTATCTTCTGTGGTTGCTTCAGGTCTTAAAATTTCTTACCCAGATAAGTATACCAATGCACTGCAGTTAAGATAGCAAGTATTTATATTATATATATATATATATGTATATTCAGAGACTGAATTAATCTTCAACTCCACAATAATCGCTTAGGTGCATTAACACTTCTCTATTATTATCTCAATTAAATACAATCCACACCAGAATCTCTAAAATATCACAACAGTATTTAAACTACAGCTATTTTGGAAACTACACTAGAAATGCAGATGATGACAAGGTGTACAGATAAACAAAAGAACCACACAAAAGCCTTGAATGCTTTCTCTGTGCATGGAAAGACTCTGATTAATTCTGAATTTTAGACAGAACTCTTTCTGCACAAAAAAAACCCCTTCAAATAAATCTGGTTTTCATATTACACATTATATTTAAGGTTATTATTTTTGAGCAGATGAATTTAAATATCCTCGGTACTTATAGACCCTTGGGCCCAAATCTCAGCCCTACACTGATTTTATTCATAGGACTGGGGTTTCCATCAGTACCATTTACTTCTTAGGTTTTATTTTCTGAATATAAGAACAGATAGGATTTCAGTTTCTGTAAACATCAAACTTTTCCAGGAATGGAGGCCAGCTCTTCCTATCATCTACTCTTAGGTAAACCACCTTCGACCGGGCAAGGAGTACTTACTGGTTTCGAGGAAGTTATTCCCTTCAGCTCTCTACCTCCTCCTACAAAAGGAAAACAACAGTAAAAGATTATTACAATCTGCTTAACTACAGTTTGAAAGAGATAAAAAGAAAATTCAAGCATTTGGAAAGTTGGGGAAGGAGATTGTTTGGGGTTTGGGAGAGGGTTTTCTGTTTGGTTTTTGAGCATTTGGGATTTGGCTGGGCTTTTTTAAGTGCTGAAACTAATTATAAAATGCCACTTGTAAGGAAAAGCTGTTTGACACGGCAGGGAAAGCAGAGGAGACCTACAATTCTAATCTGGATTAAAATACAAACTATTACTGTCACTAGGGGAAGAAGAGATTACAGGTATGAGCTTTTCTAGTTCTGTGCAAGGCCTGTGGCCCCTTCCCAGGGGGAAATACCTCCTATCACATTTAACACCTAAATCACAAGCCCTGTCACTTGCCACATCTAAGCATGAAGAGGTTACCCACCCTAGACACTCGCCCATCACCTCTGCTAGAGGCTACACCAAGACAACAAAGATGGTAGAGCAGGTGGTGTGTCAGCAGTCACTAGAGCTCAAATCCCAGAGCACTAACGTAAACTGAAATCAATGGCCGTTTAAGCTAATACCCTAGGTCATGAACTGTGGAGGCTGAGAGGATACGCTGCCCGTTACACTGCCTGAGTCATGGGAAGAACAACCTTTAGCAGCAGAGCAAGGTACTATGTCTTAAATCATCCTCATATGAATCATAAAAGACTTGAGTCAGAGTCCTAAAAGGATAGCTGAAATATAAATGTAACTCATTTGCTCAATTACTTTCCCTGATGCTAAAAAAAGCCTCCAAAATACTCCAATTTTTTAGTAAAACACTAGAATATTAGTGTATTTTAAGCTTCAACTCCACATCTAACAAGATCCTCACAGACATGTTTCTAGCCACACACAAGTCATTCACAGAGATGAAGTTTAAGACCCAGCCTTAGACACAACAGTAAAATGCCACATCATTATCATCTCTAGCTCAGTGGAGACCAGCACAAGTGAAGGAGTTCACGTTTCCTAACCACCAGAACCAGGATGCTGATGAATACCAAGAGCAGTAAAGAGAACAGGAAGCCTACTGCTGGGAGTGACTGGAACTTGGGTCACTCCCCCAGCCTCAAATCTTGTGTGCTTGGAACAACAAAACAGAAAGCAAGTTAATTTTAGAGCAATTTCAGGTTAAACAGCATCCAACTACTAATATGGTAGGTTATAAACTGTTGAGAATGGACTGTTTTAAGGGTATATTCATATTAAGAGCTTTTGCTCTGGATGCTATAGAATTTGAAAGCTCCTCATTGTTGAGGGTGCTGAGGGTATGATTCTCAAACTCTAGTTGTTTCTTCAATATTAAAACCTTAGTTGTCACCTCTACCTCCCACTATCAGTCAGTTATTTAACTGGCCTAAAAATCTACACAGGAAGCTCTTTCATCATGCAAGCACTGGACATTCCTCTTGAACAAACCACTACAACTGTATCTCCCTGCTATTAATAACTAAAAAGAAACCTCATTGCTGTGGGTGACTAACTCTAGAAAGTTGAACAAACCAGTGGGTACCACACATCTGCAAATACAGCTTGAGAATACAAAAGCATGATTTTTATTCTATGAAAGAAAAATATAAATGCACTTGTAGCACAAGTACATACATGAACTGGAGGGAAAACTGACACTTAAATGTAATAGCATGAATAACTGCTCCTTCCTTCTTTTTCCTTCTTACGTAAGGGCTCTCCTCCATAGCAGGACCCTACCTTCATCAAGGCTGAACTGTGTAGAACAAAGCTGCACAGTTATCAACCTTCCAAATGCGTATAACCACTCTGAAGGGCTGCAACCCCAGGCTGGGAGCCCATGGACACACAGGCATGAAGTTAGGAACACCAGGAGTTTAATCATGACTGACCAAGCGATTTGCTGTGTTGCCTTGGAGAACTCACTTAGAGGGGACCTAGACAGGGAACGGAAACACATTTACATCTTCCTCTGCACATGATTTACTACAGGGTTTTTTTCTTAAGTGTTTAGAAAAAGTTAATGTTTGAAAGTCAAGCCTTTAGAAACAGAAAATAGTTTCATTCTACCCTCATGCAAGTGTAGCTTTTTTACTGGCATCTCTGCCTCATTTAGCAGAGGAGGCAAGCTTAGAGAATCAAGTACCAGTTGAATAATTTCTTTCCATTCTGAGTTTCCAGTTTGCATGGTTTTTTTTTTGTTCATTATCTAAGGGCTACCACAAAGAAAGAATTGGTTTCCTCATAAGCAGCACACTAACAAGAGCCACAGGAAAAACTTGCGCCTGACACAGGCAAGTTTTCTCATATAGGGAATTGAGACAGAGGAATGAAGAATAAACATACAAGACTGGCAACTCCAAGCATCTTAGACTTACACTACTCTTAATATTTATGGTAAAAAATAGTCTATAACCAATTAAATCTGTAGCTTTGGTTCTTGACTAATCTCTGCATTTGTGGCTACAGGGAACTAACCCAGAACAATATTAATGAAAAAGGCAGCAGATAAAATCTGCTCTATAGGTTAAATGAGATTATTTGTTTGCAGCAAGAGTACGAACACAAACTCACGCTGTCTTTCTCACTCACTACAAAACACATTAGGAAGGTTAAGACCACACAGTTCACAATCATTCACATCAAGAGAAACACAGAGTTTAGCATTTTGCAGGGTTTCTTAACAAGAACTCCAGCAAGTAGAAACGTTACCAAAATCTCAGCTATTCATTTTACTGAGGTTGCCTTTAGAAGGCTCTAGAAACATGCTGTAAAAGCTGAGTGAGGCAGGAGTCCGCCTGGCTCACTCTCAATTATTACAGTATATTCTGCAACATTTGGGAGTCTGTAAAACCCCAGCTCTAGGAGTCATATTTCTATATCCACTTCTGCTTCCCAAAACCTACACAGGATTAGGAGCAAAGCCTAAGCAGTGCTTTCCTATGTTTACTGCAAGCTAAAAAAGCAATCAGAATTAGCATTAGCCCAATAAAATAGCAAAGTGTTAGAAACAAGTTTTCCTTAGCGAGACCAACCATTGAAAACCTAATTAGCATTGAGAATCCTGTTAGTGCTACTAAATGGGAAGGGTAGTTTGATACATACATACACCTGAAGTAATATTCTCTGCCCCCACACCCCAAAAAAGGCTCTTGAACCTTTTCAGCTATTCAATATAATATATGTAAGGAAAAATATATCACCATTACCAAAACAATCATGTTCTGCAGATCAAGTTGAAACCTGGTATTGAAGTTTGTAAATAAGAAGAAAAGTTACTCACTTCATGGGACTGTTACAAAAACACAGACCTCAAACATGAAACTGAAGACATCAGAAGAAGGACACACAGTGGTTAAACATTTTCTCATACAGAACCTGATGATTTAAGTCTATTTCAGCGCTCAGTATCTGCATATTAAGATGTTTGGTTACATCACTCAGATACCTATTCTTACATTCAAGTTATACAATAAAGCTTATGCTACTGTAACTAGAAACTCGCCTGGAAAAAGTGGGAGAAGTGACAAGTTACTTTTAGCCATTTTGTCAGCATTTTTCCTAACTCTAAAAGACAGCACACGTTTACTGTTAGATCATGTACATATAAAGTTCCTGATTAAAGTTACGCCTCACATTACAATACTTAGGCAGTTTTTACGTTTTGCCAATAGGACCTCAGTCTTGGTCAAGCGCAGAGGATAGACTCGGATGAGAAAGGTCTAATGGCTGTGCACAAGTAACTGTGAGCCCAATATTTTCACATTTCAGAGCACTGCTTGTCAGCATTAAGAATAAAGCATTAATTAAAAACTTAATTTATTAGGTCCAAAATATACCACACACATAAAGTATTAACAGCATTGTCCAGACCTGTATCTTCAGATGTGAATTCCTCAAAGCAATAGCACTTCTCCCTGTATTTGAAAGGCACCCTACATACAGGGAGAGCTTGGCATCTCCTAGGAAAACAAGTCATAACAGTTACTTCACTGTGATTTTGAAGTCAGGAATGACACAATTCTTATTCCTTAACAGGACAGGATTTGTGCAGTCTCAAGAAGACAGAGCAAGCACAGCTCAGACAGGTGATGTACAAGCTCTTTCAAATGACATTATTATAAGCTCACGTTTCAATGACCATTGTTAGCAGAGCTGGTGCTGTCGCTTCTGTGATTAAAAACAAGGCTCCCGTGTGCCAGCACAGGGAATCTGACCGTGCCCATGTGCAGCAGCTGGGAGAACTCCCAGTCAGCCCAGTAACGTGTGCCAAGCGGGTGGTAAAGGGACAACAGCACTGCACAAGAGAACAGAGACTGCAGTGTCTAAGCCATGCCTTCCAGTCTGTCCATCTGCACAACCCCCTTTAACTTCTCCCTATCCCCCCACAATCCCAGTTGGGCCTACTGAGAAGTTAGCATGAGGATGCTTTAAAATCTCAGCATCACTTCTCTCTCACCTGAGTACATTTAATGTATGTGGCTTTGCACTTTTTACACATGCATGAGCCCTTCTTCTTTGAAGTGTATTTCTTGAATCAGAGAAGCACCTCCTAAAGCCACTTACACTTGAAAGGGAAAAAGGTTGCATAATTTAACTCACCAAAGGATTAACCATTTAAGCCATCTTTAAAATAAAACATTCCTCCTCCCACTCCTCACACACATACACCTTCTAAAGGAAGAGGAGAAAGGTGCTGCTGCTAAAATAACCAACCAACCAAAACAAACCCAACCACAAAATCCACCACAAATTCAATTCTTCGCTTTTCAGTTTTCTTCCTTAAGTAAGATATTCAGGGAAACTGGGGTTCTTCAATAAATAACAGCTAAACTAGAAAATTAGAGTAAATCTGTTTCTCTAACATATGACTATTAGTAAGCCTGTCAGAAGTTCTTCCTGGCTTGATATTAAGGGTCTCATCTAACCCCTTCTGACATTCATAAAACCACCATCAGTACAATTCTGCTTTTTTGCACCAGAAACCATTGTATGGGGATGTTTTACAACACTCTGGTACTGCAAATATAAACAAGAACATTACGCCTCACTTGGCGGAGTTATTATGCACCAGTTTTTGGGTAAACACAAAATCACCTTCTATGCACCGTGGTTAAATTCCTCCTCATGTCAAAAGCTGGATGATCTCAACTTTAATTTTAATGGATTGCTTTGCTATTTGGAAGGACTGTTTACCTATACATACACTAAGAGGAACTCCCAGGCCAAATTATGTCTGTAAGTTAATGCGTCATTAAAAGCAGAGAGCGAAGTCATTTCTTGCAAAAATGAAAAGATCTGCACGACAGAAAGACATAAATCAGTCAAAGACAGAGTCTGGAGTTTTGTTCTACCACATAAAGTTGTTGAAAATGTGTTACTGGGCGGTTGTTTTGGGGAGTTTTTTAGAAAACAAAGTTTAACAATTAAAAGTCCAAAAAGGTTCATGATTCTGGTAAGTCTTAAAACAGGATTTCTTCTCTCTAAATCATTTTTAAAGTATTTTAAAAATGTATATCCAGCTGAGACGGGAAAAATAAGACAAAAAGGTTAATAAAACCCAGGAGTTGTGCACTCCTAGCTGTACAAACCCACTGGCTTGCCTCCAAACATGCAAGAAATTCAAAAGGAAATTATTTGGAGAAGGTTTTGTGTTGTTTTAGGGTGATTTTTATTAACATGCCTAGAAAAATCAGTTCATTAACTTGTACTTAGGGTCCAGTAACCTGTTCTTAAGGTGCACTGCAAATTGCTCATTCCAGCCTTCCTTTTGTACTGCAGAGACAAAAGAGTATTTGGGGAAAAGGAGATAGAGAAGGAGTTTCAAGGAGGAAGGAAGACTACTTTATAGGAAAACAACACAGAGTAAGATTCCTAGCAATTAATTTTAAAGCTGAAGGTGCAAGGAACAAGAAAAACTTAAGGAAAATCACTCCAGTACTGATTAAAGTATTCATCCCCCCCTTAAATTCCATTCAGAGTGGAGTGATACCTGATTTCTTGTTTTATTCTTTTAAACACAAGGAGAAATTTCATCCTGCGTGCCACACTATTTTTCCCCTTCTAGCAATTCACTTTATCTTGGAAATAATTGGCTTGTGGGAACGATGTATTAGTGAGGCAGAAGTGCCCTAAGAGTTTTGGGATGAAGTCCAGAGTACAAAAAGGAGATTATCCGGGTAGTGCTGCAAGACTGCAGGCAAGAAATGCAAAACCAGAGGGATCTCTGACTAGCACTGGAAGTGCTACTTCACTTATGGTGGGGAGAACTTCAACTGTGCGCACATCCCCTGCTTGTTCAAACTGTTCCTTTAATTTTATCTACTAGAGACGTTCCGAATACAATCAGAAAAGCAGCCAACGCGTCGACCACGAAACAGTGACATTCAAGGACAACTTCTGTCTCTAGAGCAGGAAAGTGCTATTAACTCGATTTGCCAGCAGGGGGAAATGCCAAACAAGTGAAAAAAAGTTAGGAGAGCAAAACAGGAAAAATGAGGAATAAAATTAAACAAACCACCATCACCCCCTCCACACACACATACTCTCAGCAGATAAGGAAGAGAACAGTTCTGCTCCTGAGAGCAGAGGTAGGACAAGGGAAGTATATATGACTTTAAGCAACCAAGTATTTTGCATGTTTTTCAGGCTTTAAGAGAGAAAACAGTGAAAGTGCCAGTCCAAAATACAAGCACGTAAGAACAGCACCAGCAAACACAAGCTTTCGGTTTCAGTGTTAGCACAGAGTGACTGCATATCAGTTTTCTTAAATCTAACACTTCGATGAGAGCAAAGTATTGTGATTGCACAGCTGAGAGCCAAGGTGGAAGAACATGAATTTTTAAAGGACTATTCAACATGAACATATGAACTAATTTAAAGTGAATATATATATTCTAGAAAATCATTCTGCATTACAAAAACTTTCCTATTACACTTATACAGAATCCTGAGAGTCTGCCGCTTCTTGCTGAAGAGATTTCAGAACAGCACAGGTCCCATTAGACACCCTGTTTTTTACTCCTACCTGAAAAATATTGTGCCTATGCCACTTCCATGCTTACAAAGTAGAATGAAAACTATATAAAGGAGTATAAGAGTTAAGGGAACAAATAAGCTTTAAAAGTACTCTGATGAAGGGCAACTTGCATGCAACAGGCAGGAAACAGACGCAGTTACATGATGCATTTTAAAATAAATAGAAGACCAACATGTGAAAATATGTTGAACAACAAAATTTAACATGCATTAACAATTGAAACCAACAATAAATACAGACAAACCCTTCAATCACAAGGAGCAATGAGATTTTCAGTGGCAGATTTATAGAGATGAGCAACACAAGTTTGCACTGATGTTACTTTTGCACAAATAGCAGACATTTGCTAGGTACACACGTAACAATAACCCAACAGTTAATACTGCAGGCAAATTGTGGGTAGTGATTCTATGGTGGGTACCTTACAACAGGCAGTCATTTACACTTCCATATTTATAAAGCTCTTCCCAATCAGATGTGGTACCTTCAGTAAAGCTCTTAGAGTAGCCACGAAACCTCCAGAGTTCTTCCAGCATGCACAAGGAAAGATCAGGCTAACAGTACATCAAGAGGTTTAACTAAATCCCAGCTCTGCTCAGAGTTTATAGTTCTGCTTCCCTTTCTTCATGTAATTCATCCTGCAGCTGGGACACTCCCACAGACAGCTAATCTAACCAAGGCTCTCTCCTTTATCTTCTTCTCCAGCTGCAAGGTCCTACCACCAGCAGTCCCCATTCTTTTTATGGGGGGAGCAGCGGCTGAGTCCACAGAAAGTTGAAGTGAGTCACAGATAGGTCTGAGGAGCATCAAGCAATAGCTTAAGCAGCAGAAGCACTGGGGCTAGCAGAATAGAGCCCTTCCTTCAGCAGTCAAATTCCAGTGCGCAATAGCAGATAGGAGATTGAGCACTTCGCTACTTTCATTTTTAACTAAAGCAGTCATCAGGGAGTTATCTTTCACTTTCCCCACCTGGTCAGAAGTTTGGCTTTCAGTGATCCAGTCACAGGGACACTTTCTTTTCCTTTTGAGTCTGGGAGACCTACAGAACCAATGGGAAAGCAAGGCATCTGAATTCTCTGTGTAACTGGTAAATCAGGCAGAATAGAAATCACTATTTTCTTCTAATCTTCATTACAGCATGGCGATAACAGCTCTTGTTGACTGTATTTTTAAAGAAGAGACTGTGTAAAAAGGTTAAGGAGAGAAATCATCATTTAAGATGCACTTTAAACACTAAAATCAAGCCAACCAGTGCTGGTTTTGCCATGGGTCAACTCTCATGTCAATATACTGGAAACAAGCACTGGTCCAACACTTCCTGTTTGGTGCAGTTCCTCTAATAAACTGGCCCCCTCGATTTCATTATTTTAGCAGATGCATTTAAAAAAAAAAAAAAGCCATTTTTATGTATACAAAAAACAGCAGCATAAACTTGAAAATTAGCTGCTAATGTACATCTTTGTGCTCTGTATTTTATGATATTGAAACATACTTAAAAGAATACAGGAGTTCGTTTTATCTACTGCAGAACTTCTGTCGTAACATGAAGCAAGAGGGCTCAAAATGAGACACTATAAGTAAATCCTTGCCTTTACAACGCTACAGATCACTGGCTCGAATGTGTCACTGCCTTCTCTCTCAGTAATTGTCAGAAGCCAACATGAAAATGATTTGTTAGGGAACAGAAGTCCATGTGACGAAAGTATCAAAGAACAATCATTTGTTTCTTAATCCCTCTTCAGATTTTAAGAATGAGATGAAAAAGGTAAAAGCTTCTCACCTGCTAGAAGTGATTTATCCTTTTTTTTTTCCTGGATAGAACACTGGCACTTTAATTTCACACAGTTCTATGCAAAATAAACCTCAGACTTCTGTTGATTCAGTTGGGTGCTCCAAACCCTATGAAAGGTGGCTGGGACCCTCTGCTGCTGCCAGAAAGGTATCACATTTTCCTCTGCTCTTCAATAAATGCAACATGCATTCTAAGTACAACATTTACTAGAAAACATTCTCCATTTGAATTTGATTTGCTTTTTAGTCAAGCTTATTTTATTTCCCCAGCTATTATTTCATTATAGTATGTTGGCATTTTGGCATCCCTGATCTGCAGAGCACAGAGACCCACAAAAAACAGACCAGCTTAAGATCCTCTAACAATAAGAACAGCCTGCTCTGGGTAAGGATTAAATTAATAAAATAAACAGCATTAGGCTTTTCACGAGTTTCTAGTTTTGTGGACTGCTAAATTATGATAGAGCACTTAGAGGCATCAACATGTTTTACAAGTAGTCTAAATAAAAAGGCTGTAAACAGAATTAGGCAAAACACGCTTGTATCAAACTCAGAACTAGACAGAATATCGAGAGCTCCTTTCTCTCCTCCTCCATCCCAAAATAAAAGCGTGAGTGAGAAGGGATTTCATTACATTTTCCGAGCTGTTAGAAGGGAAGTCAGGCCCAGCCCCTAGCATCTCGCACGCAGGCTGTACACACTCCCAGGCACGTCACGCTTCTGAGCTATCTGCCTTCCCAAGGCCTCCAACGCAGCTGTCGCTAGGCCTAAATCAGGTAGGCTGCATGCAGTGCTGCTGCAGAGGAGCCCGAGTCCACCCCATCTCCCTTTCACATTTAAACCACCAGATCTGCTTTTCCTCTCTGCTGCCTTCAGCGTCTGTGTTTAAAGACAAGGGAAACACAATTTGTGGTGCAAGATGTGGCCCTAATATTTTCCTTCTTCATCAGCTTCCCTGCAGCTTCTGAGCCATCGTCAGCTCTTGGGTTTTGCTCCTTGAATGCAACAGGATTTAGGCTTCAGCACTGCTGTCACAGCATACCACCAAGGGGAAAAAAATCCCTTTCCTCACTTGCTTCATGCTGGGCTCTGAACATTCACATCTCTCCATTCTCTCAAAAGATAGCCAAGTCCAACATTGGTTCAGTATTCACCCACTTCTCCCTCTTTCAACACCAATTCCTGTTTATTTTCACGCACAGCTATTAAATAAAAGTGCAATGAAGCGGTGGCCCAAGTACCTCAAGTGTTCTCTTACAGAGAACTTGATTTCCCTGCCAGGTTAATCCCAATCTGACAACTACTCTGAGCCTTTTACTTCATCTGATTCACCATTTTTCTGCTGTTAGGATTCCTGATCTACCTTGGCGCTTTGCAACACCCAGGTTCAAGACAAGCAAAAACAAATAAAGAAGTTTTGTCTCTATACAGCATGAGCTTTCTCATCCAGGCAAGAATGGAGCACTGTGATAAAAACGACGTTTTCTAACAGCTTTACCCTGAATGACATTTTGGGTAAAGTACTTGATGCAAGACGGTCTCAAGAGACTGACACAAAACTACTGGGGAAACACAACAGCATGAACTAAGGTAAAGATGAAGTCCCAACATTCATCTCGACAGGCTAAACAAAAAGGGATAACATTTTGGAGGTCAAACATATATCAAAATACTGCATGAAAACACACACAAA
Organism: Forpus xanthops; assembly: GCA_032466535.1. Taxonomy (NCBI): domain Eukaryota; kingdom Metazoa; phylum Chordata; class Aves; order Psittaciformes; family Psittacidae; genus Forpus; species Forpus xanthops. The sequence goes on from JASSUY010019671.1 coordinate 24,599, forward strand.
ATGCTTGAAAGAACACAAAGACTCAGAGTCAAGTACAGAAATAGACTTTTTACCTGAATACTAGAGGCAAAAATGGTTTAATTACACTTTAAAGAATTAAAGAATCCACACAAAAAAAATAGAAAACCCAAACCCAGACTCCACTCCTCCCAATATCACCACAGTTTGTTCCTTCCACGGAACGCTCCACAGCAATTAAAAGACTTCCCAGACAATCCAGATTACCTGAAGCTTTTCTTTGTTTTAATAGATATAGAATTATTTAAATAATGATTTGATGAGCATATTGCAATGGGAACCCTGACAACACTTGATACATGAAACATTTATGACAGAGTCCTAAGGAACTCAGACAACAACCAACACAAAAGAGATGGACTAGTGAGAACAGCTGTATACACAAGTTTGTTCACGCACCTTGGAAAGATCTGTTTTCTCTTTCCCATTACAGGTTTGTTTTCTGACCTCAAAATCTGAGCAGCTGTTTCCCCTCTCTGTTCCGCACAATAGACCTGAACTGAATTACAAGGTTTATTTCAGCCCCTTGTTTTCCAAGAAACACCTGCCCTAGAAGGAAGGAAAAGCAAAACACCGCCACTCTGCACACCCTCTGCTGCAAGAGAACATATATCCTGCACCAGGCAGGATTCGAGTTCCCAAAACAACATGAGCACTTCAACAATTCTAAACCAAGAGGCATTTAATGTCTCAGATGTCACTCCTAGTGAATAATAGTCCCTATTGCCATTTTAACTTGTACTAAATAGCGTATTTTCAAACCACCTATTGGAGAAACATTAAGAATTCCAATTGTTTCAGCCCTATTTTCTCAAGTTGCATTAACAAGCACATAGTATCTGGCACAGGTTCGGGGGGAGGGAAGTGCCTTTTATATCTACCTCTCATACACACTACAGGCTCCAGTCCTGGAAGAAGGCAGAATGATAAGTACTTTCTTTCTGAAGAGGACAGGATGGTTGTTTAGTGAACAGACCAAAGGCCCCTGGATCAGCAGTAACATGTGTTGCCAGTTTCAGAACCAGTTCATTTGAATAGCCTCTGTCAAGTCACTTCAAGCACCGCATCTTCAAAAACAAGCACACAATAATAATAACCTGGTTTAGAACAAGTATTCATTTCTTGGCTTTGTATGCATTAGAAGTGTCTGAATAAAGTTCATTAATACACAGAATAATGGTTTATCCAGGTAGAGGCAAAGAACCAAACTTCAGCTGCCTTGGCTACATGTGCCACAAAACCAAAACACATTCATTCATGAACATCTTTGTCAGGCCTACTATTTTTAAAGTCTGCATAAAGTTCTTACACAAGCCGTCAAGATAACATTAATTTTTATGAATTAAACTTTTAGCAGTTATTAACTTCCTGCTGCAGTCACACAAGTACACTACAGACTGTTCAAATTCCACAACAGATTAATACTAACATACCAAAACCACATTTTTTCCACAACTTGCAAAGCATCACAAGATGCACCCACACAAGAGCACAAGCTGCTAAGAGCTGCTGAATATAATAATGTAAAATTATCCTTTAAATTCCCAAATGCACAAATAGCAAGGAAGCGGAAGGGGGTTGGCTCCCCCAACAATAACCTAAACCACCCAGATATCAGTGCATACAATCCATACACATCGAGCAAAGCTGAAGTAAAGGATGCAATTCCTACAGTGGGTAAATTGTCACAGTCTGGATGTCACATCTGCAAGTTCATACATGACTCATTAGTTGTCTTGTCCTTCAGGCTAGAAGTCTTCTGGACAGAAGTGTCTGTCGCAGCCCTTCTTCCTCCCCCTCAGATATAAGAGCAAACACATGTACTCCTCTGTCAGCCTAATTATTTAATCCCCAATCAATACTTTGAGTAGCAAGGGAAAGGTAAATTGACATGCAGAAACATAACCATGAAAATAAACAGTATTTTCTGGCAATATTTCTGCTCTGAAAAGTGTCTGTTTTCACTTACCTAAAAATTCAACTAGTTAATACAAACTCCCCCCAAACAAAGCTGAGATGTCGTAGCTAAAGGATAAAACCAATGAAAGTTAACACCTGCCCTTTGCCTCTCAAACTGCCTTAAAGCTGATCATAATAGCCCTCACTGAGACCAAAGCTGAGTGAGTGAGCCAGATTTTGGGTTGCAAACCAGGGTTTTAAATAAAACATATGGAAATCCTACTAAGATGACAAAAAGAGATAGGCAGTGCATTCTTGGTATTTATTCAAAACAATAAACTTACAACTGGTCATTAGAAAAACATGACAAACTTGATATAATTCATGGTACAAAGCTAATAAAGCACTGGCCATTGAAATCATCATAAAAACAAAACAAACCCAAACCCCCACGTTTCTGAAGAACATTCTCTTCTGTGCATTCATACTGAAGATTGCAATCTTAATGAAATGAAGCTTTTGGACATCTAACTTCAAAGCAGAAGAAAAGGGACATCAGAATATACACATCTGGAAGAGCAAAAGGGTCATACACCACATTGCATCAATAAACTAAAAGGAAGGTGAACCCATTTGTACACTTCACGCCAACTTAGAGTTGAACCTTAGAGAGAACTTCCCCCTTGTTAAGAATATATTAAAAGGCCGAAAATAAATAAAACATCAAATAGACAAAAAGCAGGGACCCACACAAAGGATGAGGCTTGAGTCTCTGAACATACTTTTAACTGATCTGGCAAAAAGGGAGTTCGCAGACATGATGATGCTTTTGCATTATTGCAGATAGTTAAAATTACAGCAAACTTCAAAGAGTTGGAGGGGATCTGATAATACCGAATGATTTTCATTTGTCATTTTATTGTCCTGTGTCGACAAGTGCAAAGTAACACACTCAGAGGCAGAAATAGCTCTCGCTATAAATACACAACGATGAGTCTAAACTAGGCATTACTACTTATGAAAAAGACTGAGATTATTGCAAGCAAACAGCTCAACTCCCAGAAGCAGGAAAAATCTCACAAGGTATCAGAACTAGAACAAACAGGGAACATTCTGCTGTGATGCATGCTGCATGTAATTCTGGTTGTTCCACCTCAAAAAAGGGAGAGCTAGAAAAGGTATGGAGAGGAATGACAACTAGGGAGCATGTTTAAAACAAATGAAACTGGTTTTCTCCCATCAACCCACCATGCTCACAGGAAATGCAGTTAAACTGCGTGGAACTTGCTGCTCTGGAACGCTATGGAAGCCACAGATAGAAACGGAGTTCAAAAAGGCAGCAAACAAATTCACCTATATATAGTTTGATGTTGCTATTCACAGTGCAATAGCCCAAATGTAGCTTCCATCTCAGGCAGCAGCTAAACAAGTGTCTGACAGAAATTTACTGTTAATATTTCAGCAGCTGACAGAATTCACCCATTTCCTACGCCGTTCAGTCAGCTGCTGCTGCTGGCCACCGATAAAGGCAAGATGCTGGATTAGATGGACATTTGGTCCAGCGCAGTATGATAGTTCTTACATTTAATCACACTGAGCAGCCATACCGGTATATGCCTTGGGTTGTTCTGGAGGTTGGTTTTTCTGGTAAATAAACCAGGCTATAATTCAAGCATGTAATGTCAAAAGCAGAAACTGTAACTTGTGAAGCAGAAATCAAACTGGTTTGTGCTTATTGTGTAATATAACACAACACCGGAATAAAGACAAAATCAAATATTCAAGGGTACAGATTTTCTTTTACATAACCCATCAGACTGCTGAAAAATTCTTCTGTAAGCCCCTCACTAATCACAATTTCAACCAAGGTAGATTCAGGCAGTTAGTCCCTCCTAACACAGAAAGAGCCAGAAAGTTGGAAAGCAGCATTAAACATAAGCCATGGATGTTTGCTGGAAAAACTGCCAAGACCCATTTAAGATGGGCAACAACTTGGCTTCCTCCTAGCTGACCAGAGGAAAGATCTCCTGAACCAATGGATTCAAAGGGAATATGTAGATGAATGTCTGACTTCTCTCCAAGAAAACTCATCTTGCCAAAGTCATCAGGTCCCATCTGACCCTGGAGCAGTACTGGATGCTCTCCTTTTTAATAAGGAAGCCTAGCTGAAGTACTGCTGCCACAGAAAAAGCATAACCTCAAGCTGAGGCCCAGGACAAACACTGAACAGCATTCTGCTAGGAAGTACTGCTAATCCTGCCACAAAGCACTGCCTGAACAATTTGGTGAGTGTCTGCTTTCTCATTACTGTCAGCTTCCTTCTCCCTGACAGATGAGTTTTTGAAGATAGCCAAGCTGAAAGCCATGTAGGATAAACAAGCAGGTCTCAATCTGTAAGAAACACAGAAGTTCCATTTTCTAGAGCCCAAATTACAACAGAACTGGAAAACAAAGCAAGTGGCCAGTATACATACACCACCTTTCAGTACTGCTGCAGGCAGTCAGATGAAGGCAGATGCACCCAGTAAGCTTATCACTTATCAGGAACAAGCAAGTATCAAGGATTAAAATATATATAAAAAAGCAGAAGCTCCTTGATCAGTTTCATGAGACAGGGACACTGCCTCAAAGCCACTATTGCTCAGCTACTCTGGTAAGGAAGCTGACCATGACCTGGTTTACACAAGAAATCTCTTAAGCCACACAAAAAGACAACAAAGTAAGGATTTCAGGGTAAGCTACATTTCATTTCTATTTCACATAAGGGCTACTATCAGGTTGGAGTTCTTTCAGTTTGTTTTGAGAGTGAGGTTTGTTATCTACGCCAGTAAAACCTTGAAATTGGTCCGGCTCAAAGCAAACAGCAAGGGAACACCCTCTTCATCCTGAAGATCACTTGCACGAACTACACCTGCAACAAACAGCGCAACGAACTAATAAGACAAAGAAATTTCAGTTGGGAACTTCCTATTTGCTAGGTGTTTTCTCACTCCATAGGCTTAAGTCAGCTTAACTTTGTTCATAACCCCAGGAGAACCACAAGAAGATTTCATGATAATGTGTGTGTGTAATGAGTACATTCATGCTTCAGTGTTTCTGCTGATCATTCATGGGGCAACATTTCTCTCTTCTCCATCCCATTGTCCTGGGTTCAACAGTAGCAGTCATTTTTCTCCTTCTTGGTAGCTGGTGCAGTGCTGTGGTTTTGACTTTCGGCCTGGGAACAGCTCTGATAACACCGATGTCTTCAGTTGCTCTTCAGTAATGTTTACTCTGACCAAGGACTTTCTGAGTCTCATGATCTGCCAGGGAGGAGGAGAAGCTGGGAGGGAGCAGAAACAGGACACCTGACCCAAACCGACCAAAGAGACATTACATACCACAGCACATCATGCCCAGGATGTAAAAATGAGGGGCAAGGACCCAGAAGGGACGGGTGCACTGGACTCCTGGGTTGGGCTTGATATTGGTGGTGAGCACTTGTGTTCTCTTCCCTTGTTGTTCCTCTTGTCATTATTATTATTGCTGGTAGCAGTAGTGGTTTGTGTTATAACTTAGTTACTGGACTGTTCTTATCTCAACCTGTGGGAGTTACATTCTTTCTATTTTCCTTCCCATCCCTCCAAGGGCAGGGGAAAGAAAGAGAGGGGAGGGAGTGAGCAAACTGTGTGGCTGACCAGACTTAAAACCACGATACCATTAAGAAAGCCCATCATAGGCACAGAATTTGTCTTCCAGGTACACAACTTGCAAAGTTTTCTTCTGAAGGGCCCATCTCTCACTGAGAGCATAGTACTAAGCAATGTATAAAGACCCCTGAGCGGTACCAAGAAGCCTCTCGAATCTCACTCATTTTTTGCTCACAATAAAGCAAAAACGCTCCTCCTCTTGTTCTCCTACTACGTTCAAGGGGAGTTTCTACTCTCCCTCTTATCTGCTGATACTTCTTCAACTATTACACAGGAAAAATCAGTTGATTTCAGTATAGTCCAAAATACAAGCAATGATTTTGAGCCATCTTTTCTTCCCCTCAGACATTATGCTGCATGGAGACAGAGTAAGAACTAGGCAGCTGTTTGCCTACCTTTATATAGTTTATGCCCATTTGCCTGCAATTCCAAGCTACTGGTATTAGTGATGATGCAGACAGACCCTTCTGGTGCAAAGTTCCTGCATTGGGTTTCTTCACATTTCCATGACATCTGCATTTAAAGCAGAACTGCTTCCTCTGGCAACATGGAGAATAAGAATGGAAAGTCTTCTCTCTGAAAAATGCAGTGCCAGCCAACACTCTCTCTTTGGATCTCAGGACTTTAATGCCAAGGCAATATACCTGAGAATTATGTTATCTATCATCCACACTCATTATTTCAGAATCATTTCATTAAGCAGTGATGTAAGTGGGGGTAATGAACATGAACAGGAGAAACATGTCACTCACTAAATTGTTAACACCAGAATATACTCCACGAAGTTTCGTTACACCCATATATAAATCAAGAGATCACCAAAACTAGAAGTCTGCATTACAGAAATCACATTGTGGAGTAGGAGACACAGTTGTTACTGAAGTTGCCTTGTATTTGGCCTTGAAGCTGTCTCCACAGTTACATAGTTGAGATGTCACAGCATAAAAACACTTCAGTAAAAGAGACTGCACTAAACCAGCTTACTGTGTAAAGTCAATCAAGACTTATGCAGAACCAGCCTCAAAAAAGGAACTCTAATGAGACATTAGGAGAGTATATGCCAAAGTTCCTGACCTCTGCAAATATTCTTAAGACACGAGCAGACAACTCAAGCAGTGCCATTAAGGGTTGTAACTGGAGATACTGGAAACCAAGAGACATGAATTTAAAAGATCATAATTCAACATCCCATCAGAACTCAACAGCCTGATGCTATGGGTACTCACAATATCAACCACACAAAGTTCTAAGCAGACTCACACTTTTAAGTGATCTATTTACAGCAGACAGCGAGCAGAAAGGGAGCTATACCTTTCATGTTTGCACTGAAATATACCATCCTTATTAAGCAGCACCAGAGGAGTTAGTGGAAGCAATGCTGGATCCAGCCAACTGGGGCAGATGCAGAAATTTGGGTATTGCTGACTCTGCTGATTTTTCACTTGGAAAATATGTTTGTCCAAATAATACAGAACAAGATACCTGTCACTGAACAGTATTCACTTGGGAGACTTGGAGAATTCTCCCCCCATAAGCTTTACACAGAACAGTTTTAACATGAAGGCAAGACTTCAGCACTAACACTAGTTACTCAGAGTTCAGCCTGCTGCATATCGAAACATAGCCAGTTGCACGGAATGGTAAGTCCTTTGTACCAGACTCAGAAAGTACGATGCAGAAACAGTGACATTAAGCAGTAAAGTTACAGGAACCTCACTCACACACTGGTCATAGACCAAGTACATTCTGGGGATGTTTCACTTTGTTAAATGTAAGCACTAACCGTAACTCTGACCCTCTTGAGACATATAACAGTATCTGTAAAAACATGCCTACACGATAATATGATATTTCTTGTATTAAATGTAGCACAATGCAAGGGAGCTGGAAAGGTGGACAAAAGTTTTCAACAGCAACAACCACCACCACCATCTTCTTCTTTATTCTTTCAGGTTGTGCAGAACTTTTCAGGACTGTTTCTTGGCACTAGTGCTTACCTACGCAAGTCAGACCTGACTGGATCTGTGGGACTTTGTGCAGGCTGCAGGAACAATCAGTTGAGTCCATTTGCAGAGTCTAGAGATGACGAAATGTGTTGTTTCTTGAGGAAATCTACATACAGAGTACGTGCAATTAAAAAGCACTACAGAAGCATTTACTGAAATGTATGAAGTTAAAAAGTAGTTAACTAAATTACATCCCAGGCAGTGTTCAAGGTCAGGTTGGACAGAGCCTTGGGTGACATGGTTTAGAGGGAGGTGTCCCTGCCCATGGCAGGAGTGTTGGAACTAGATGATCTTAAGGATCTTTCTAACCCAAACTATTTTATGATTCTACGATTTCAAACTCACATTCATTAAACATTATGTCCTCTTGGCATCAGGTGGTCTCCCATGCCCATTCAAACCTCCACTCTTCACCCAACCCAAGATAAACTAATGTAAAAATATATCCAACGTCTCAAAAACCAAAGTAGCCTATTTATTTTGTACAACCAGCTTTACAAGAATCTCAGCTCCTTTGGGGCAAGCTCCACTTACTTGTACACCACTTGTACTTAATCAGTAAATCATTTTTAGGCTTGGTTTTGTTTACAAGTTAGCAACATTCAGGACTTGAAGGAAGCAGGCAGTTCACTGGATTAAACACACAAGTGAGGGCTGCTGTTCCTAACTTAAAATCCTCAATAAATTTACTGTAATGCACAATAAATCAATTTCTCTCTGCCTCAGTTTCTAATCCGAAACATGGGAATACCACTACTTACCAGAATGACCGGTTATCTTTGAAGTGGAGCAGATTCTGAAGTAACAACAGGCACACCTATACTCAAGTGAATAAACTATGCTGATTCACAACGGCAGATTGCCTGGGCCAAATTCCATACAGTATTAACAAGTCAACAGGAAGCACTCCAAAATTAATACACTGATCTGCTCTGATTTTTCTTCTCCTACATTCCAGTCAGTTGGCACTCTCACTGCTCCCAGTAAACATACAGCCACAGGTATCAACCTCAAATTCTGCCATCCCTTTCCATTTTATTACATTCTTCCTCCTTACCCATTGAAAGAGCTTTACTTCCTTCTCAAAAGCACACAAATGGGAACTGTAGCATCTGGAGAATGGTATTTGTAGCTGGGGTAGTCACACTCCGTGTGGGAGTACTGATGGTAGTCACTAATCTAAAAGGAAGAATTCAAGTAACCATACCCTTAACAGAAGTTCCTTTCTTCTCAAAACCATAATTATTCAATGTAAGCAAGATTTACATGCTATATCACACAAATACAACACTGAAGCACTGTGCCAACCTAACATGGAATCACATACGCATATAATTAGTGTTTAACAGAAGGAAAGCCAAGTGCAGGACTGCTATGCAATGAAAGTAGACTTCCAAAGTAGCTCTAAGAAAAATGAAGTGTCCAAAACATTTTTACTTGCACTGACTGCCATGGATTTTTAACTGATTGTCTACTTAAAACAGGAAGACTAAACTGTAGATTTATTGATTTTTAGTGGCTTTTTATAACCAGCTATAACTGAAAGGCAATTCCATTTTCAACTTTCACAATGCTGATAAGAGTGAAAGGGTATCTGTGTATGATTACACAGAATGAGCGGCTTCTGGAAGAGGCTTCTTGTGGCATTTTTTTCCTCTCCAACTATTTTTCTTCCCAAGGAACCAGGACTTATTTCCAGGGTGTTTCACACAGAGGAAAACACAGTAACATGCTGAGGAGGGACACTCCTCCTTGACATGCCCTCACTCACACCAACATCACCATAACCTTTAACCACTCTCCCAGGACCTACTGATTCCACATATACAACAGCCCTACTCTTGCACTGCCCTGGGAGATAGAGACAGCCACCACATGGCAAGAAGGTTTAACCATAACAGCAGATGAGACAAAACACTGTGGGATACCAAACTAGTACTGCATATGCCACAGAGTCCAACACTCACAATAGCGTGTTTACACTCACAGCACTACTGTGGTATCAGTGCAGTGCCCAGTACTACAGTAACTTCTTTGCAGCTACTCTTAATAAATTCTGTTATCCACAAATTCATGGCCAGATTTTTAAGAGTCCTGTCTGTGCTAAAAAAGATGCTTGAGCACATCTCCCTCCACATATAGAGAAATTGTCATGCACTCTTCTTGCATTGTCCTTATCTATTTCTCTCCTTGCTCTTTCAAGGACAATTTTTTCCTCTCCTTCTTCTAAAATACCTTTGAGAAAAATCCCAGCTCCTTTCAATTTAAGACTCTGGTTACTACACAACAGTGTGGGGGAAAAAATAAACCATATGAGGAACCAGAAACATACATGAGAATTTATTGTGTGATTTTAAGTTTCTATTAATACAACTTCTGATCTCCAAGAAGCCCATGTGAGTCTTAGTGCTCACTGGACTACCAAAGACATGGAAAGCAATGTAAAGAAAACAAAATCTAATAGCACAGTGGAGGTTTCACATCTGAAGGCTTAAAACGTACCCTGCATAAGTGAAGAAGTGGCAAAAATTATGGAAAACCTATGCAAATAGCATTTACCCATATTATGCAAGAGGTTCTGAAGGGGTTGCAGGAGCCTCCGATCGACCTGAAAGGAAAATACAGGTATGTCTAATACATAGCATTTCTAAAACATAAACAAGCAGAAACTTAACACATACTTGTTCCCTGCCTTAGTTTAAGTTTTCAGAAGCCTTAGGGTAAGACTGCTTCTATGCATGATCACCCTTAATAGTAACAATATATTTAACATAAGGAAAAATGTAGCATTTCTGGACAAAACTGATCATGGGCAGAGAAGTGTAAGATTAGATTAGAAAAGAGAAACCAGAAAGAAGGTCCCAAGTTTTGAGGAATCACACTTTTATCTTGCATCAGGAAGAAGCAAACCCAAAATTCATATTTTTACTCCTGCAACTTCATGGCAATGACAATGTCAGTGCAAAACAACAACCTGAGGTAGTGGCATTCACACAGTCACAGAGCTGTGCTGAACTAATCAGCTCTGCAGCTGAGAAGATACTGCACAGTGAGGCACTAATCTGGAGCATGCATTTAAGAGGCCAACAACATCAGGTTTTGACTGAATGCAAAACCTGCAGTTTTCATTATATTAAACACTGCATAATCTATTAGAGTTGTGCATCAACAGCCAGGCATCCAAATGTAATTCCTGCAAGAAGTAAGGTGGGAGAAAACAGTGCAAGTTTTAAGCCAAGAAGAAATTGCCATACAGGAATGAGAATTATGTGAAAGGGGGGATTTCCAGACTTACTTGAGAGTATAAAATTCAAAGGAAAAGTGAAATATGCCAAAATGCAGGTGGAAAATGGAGGCTAAGTCTGAAAAAAGTTTCATTATAACAAATGCACGTTGATTTCAGCAGCATCCTCAGCAAATGCAATAGAAGGGGCATGGTACGGTGGGATTAGTCCCTGGGATAGGTACTGCAGTTGACTCAAGGACAGGTACCTGGTGTTCAAAAACAGCACAAACCTTGCTACTGCTTCCCCATTTATTCCTGACCAGAATGTTCTCTCTGAAAGGGTAATAAGGGAAGCTCAGGTAGCCACATCCTTTCCGTTTGGGGTCACCGACAAGAGCATCCTTAATGCTGCAAATACATGCTACACACAACAACAGATTTACATGATAAGGATGCATATCAGAGACAATTCCTGCAAGCTAAGCAGCAGTGTAACAGTAAGGTACCTAGATGCAAATTAGCAAAAAGCTTTGTTATCAGTAATACAGGCCATTGTAGCCCTTTCATGAAGTTATGAAGAAGGTTGGCAGATGGGGAACCTTATTTTTTATTGGGATTTTGGTTTTTAACTCATCACAAGTCAGGTTTTTCAAGTTTCAGACTAAACATCTCAACTGGGGCAATCTGGTCACAAGGGCAAAAGGGAATAGATAGAGAAAAAAAAGTATTTCTTGGATAAATCAAGGACTAATTGCTGGCTTTCATGTAAAATGTTGTTGTGTTAAATTATGCAAAAGCCCTGAATAAATAGATCCCGAGTTCTTACAAAGAGTTACAAGAGCTCAATATTATCCCCTTCTTCAAGGAGCAGCAAAGACAGTAGAAGACAAAGTACCCAGTGTGAGATTCCCAAAGGGCTGGCACCAGCAGTATCTTAAATAGACACCAGATTCTTCAAACTTTGTCAAGTGTTTCAGCTCAGCAAAATCCACTTAAAACTACCTTTTGGGGGGAAAACAAGTAAATCCTGGTACTCTCAATTCAACTGAGAAGCTTCCCAACGACTCGAGCAGGGCCAGGATGTCCTCCCATATCAGGCCACATTTGCTCTTATGAGATAAGAAGTACTTATAGAAGAGTTTTTCTTTACAACCATGCATCAAACCCTTTTGTACACCGTTCTTCCCACATTCCTTATCTAGAATACCCTGATACAGCCACATTACACAGGGCACTGTTACAGGCTCTCTACAGAGGGTAAAACTTCCTTGGAACACAAGATACATCATCTTTCCACTACATACAGATTTACTTTGGTTTCTTCTCCTGCCTTTTGGGCAGGCCCAATCAGCCACTGAAAGGGAATTTCATCCTCACACTACAAAGAGAGCCTTTCTAATCACCTCAATATACTAATAGTAACTATTTCAACTAACTGTGTGTCCTGTCAGCAATTTGCTCCACATGGGCTGTGAAAGGGCTAGGAACACTTAAAACTGTATTACTATCTGTTCACAAACTTTGTTACAGCATATGTAAGGTTTTAGATGATTCTCTGTGTAGATTTACTTTTCTGTATCAGTTTTCAACAGAAGTGTCAGGAAGGTACACAGTACACAATGCATCAATGCTGACAAAATACATTCCTTGTCTCAAAGAAGTTACTATCACCTAAATATCTGTGATATTTATAATCTGTGCAAGTAAAGGAGAACACAACTTTTTGTTGATTTCGGGGGGTATGGGGCGTTGAGGGCTGGCACAACTAAACAGCAGCTTTAAATTTATACTGAGTGGAATTTCCAGGCACTTACTAAAAGAATTTTGCCAAACAGAAATGGATACAAGCTAATTATGGTGAACATAAAGAAGCTACTCCCTAACATTAAAAGTTCAGAGGTCTTAACCATACTACTATTTATATAGGTTCCGATTTTAGGCCTTCAGATATTTCAACTTATGTGGGACTTGAAAGTAAAACACACATGACTTCTTCCAAGACTGGAGCTCTAATTAATTTCCCCAGAAACACCAAACAGGTTTCCTTCATCCTGTTTGGCACTTAAATATAAACCTTTTTTCATGATTCTCCCACACAAGCTGAAGAACAAAGAAATTGCCTTGGATCAGTTAAAGTTAGTTTTTAAGTGGGCAAGCACTTAAGATAACTGCAGCATCCAAAACGCAGCACACATGACTACAGCACACACTAAACTTGGTACTGGGCTAACAACTAAAATCAAATTAACATCCAGATTAACCTGAGCAAATCCCACTGAACACTGTTAGTTAACATCTTGCATAAAACCACACAACTCCTAATGGATATGAAAAAAAAAAATAAGCGTTCTGAAAGTTACTATTCCCTTACTCCTACTCCAGGAACACTTCACCTTCAATGGAAGTTCAAGCACAGTGGTCAGGGCTGAAATACACAGGCTAAAACCTGTCAGATGTGCTGTAACATGCAGGTCAAAACTCACCAGATGTGCTCTACGGGTGGTTGCAGCTGCCAAAACCTGAGTTTGAGACCCTGCATCTCCCTGGTGACCAGTGATGGTGTTGCTAACACCCACAGAAGCCTTCCTACTTCAACCCCAAGTAACAGGGCTGAGAGGTCAGGAGATAAAGAGCTATCCAAACCCCCTTCTGCTTTGATACAAACCTCCTGTGATGGTTGGGCAGCAGTTTGAAGGGTGAACGAAGCAACTATGTTGCCTCTGCCTCCTCCTGAAGGTTTCCATCCAGAACATTGACTTGAAAGGTTAAAAATCTCCAGAATATCAAACAGGATATTTTCAATCACAGCTGAAGCCAGGTATAAATGTAGTTATTAATATATCCTTTGCACAAAACCATACAGGCAGTTGGAAAACTTCTTCCATTGACTGCTTTTCTCTGAATTACAAACCGTCTTCAACTTGTGAACAAAAATACATGCTGCTATACAGTGATAACAGCACAAGTTTAATATGACCAACTAAGCACTACAAAAGGTATCAGTGACTCAGTTTCTACAACATCACTGCATCTTCCACTTGTCACCCTGAAACTTTAACTTGTGCTTAGGAAAACTACAGCTCCCAGGATGCAGTAGTACATGGCAATCCAGGCAGGCTACTCAGATAAAAACACAGCACTGCATACTGGGGCCTGTAGTTTCCAGGAGCCACATTCTTACCGAAGATGAGACCAGATGTAAGCCATATTGCACACTTGCACGGGCCAGCAAACACCACACACATACCATACAAGGAGACTGCTGCTAGTAGTCATCAGGTAAAGCTGGATCAATATCCAGTCTCATACATCGAACTTCAGAGGACAAAGACTTCAGTAAAAATAAACATCAGCTAACTAACAATTCCCAAAGCATCATCAGCAGTTTAGCTACTTTCAAACATGCAGAATGGGCCATACTTTCTAACATCTTTATGCTAAAGTGCAGTAAGAACTCCCCCACCCCCAAGACTCCTACATTTACTAACACAAAAGTGTGCTCTTATGAATACCAATCAGAAAAGTATGCTTGATATGGGGCATATTCACCCTGTCCACAATTTACTAATCTGGAAGCAAATGACTCCCTTCCTCCATTTCTACAATGTGCTGAAGCAGGAGCTTGCCTCTCCTGCAAAAAGAAAAGCAGAGCTTAGCTGAAAATTAAATAGCGGCGTCTCAGCATAGGCCTCAGAGAGGAATACGCTGTACTTCAGTAAAGGGAAGGGCAGCTCCCCCTACCAGTCTGTTCTAAGAAGGTTTTAATCGAGGAAGGAAACAAGCAGGGATCAAAATGAGTAAGTCCTCCTTTCTTTTCCCTTCCTTTTCCCACAAGCTCTGGATTATTATTACTAAAAAACAGTAATATGCACATATAATTCCACCCAAGTCCTTCTAGGTTTCACTAGTCCCTATCGAACAAGCAGGGTTTCCAAGCTAGCAGGCAGCACTGCAAAAGAAAAAGGACCACGATTCTGACCCAAGAGAAAGACACTGTCCCGCTGCAACGGAGACACAAATAGTGATGCTCCAGTCACCCAAGAGTCATCCTGATGCACTTCCCTACCGAGGCAAGAGGCCGCAGGAGCATCTAAAGGTTTTGTCAATACAGCAATCCTGTCCATAGGCCAAAGACAGCTGTTGCCATAGTTACTATCAGCCAGCTTATCAGAAAATAATTATTGCGATTACTCAGAAGTTTTGTTAAAAACAATTTAAAGCTTCAATATGATACCACTTGGTCTCTTAAATTAACTGCTTGCAACTGCGCTGCTTTCGGGATCCACACAGTTAACAACGCTTGGATCTGCAGGGTTGGAGGAGAAGCAAGGGAAGGAATCAATGCTCCTTCTCCCTTTCGCACTGACAGCTTGTATTTCACAGGCAGGAACAACGAAACTGAACCAACCATACGCTTGGTGCTGTGTGGAGTTCTCTCGTAGGCCTGGAGACCAAGTACAAGCACAGGCCATCTTAGAGCCACAGGCTCCAATCCGCCCTCGCTTGCTTTAAGCAGTCACATATCCACACTCCCATTCCACAAACACATGGACTACGTTTCCAAATGCATTCCTAATCACAGATGCAATCGTAAGAGCCGCTCAATGAAGAGGCACACGTACAATTCCTGTAGCAAGTGAACTTGGTAATGTCCCCTTTTGTCCTACAGGTGCAGCACTGCAGGTGGAAGGGCCGATGTGAAGACCACGTAATTTAAGAGATACAACATCAAAAAAGCACAGAACTGTGTGAACAGGGCCTACAACAGAGCTCACATTAGGCACAGCCTCACTCCTTACGTACTAACTATAAACACATTCCACTAGTAATATCACACACACTAGGTTAGGGCTGGGGGGAAACAGTACGGGGGGGAGGGGGGGAGGGTGTATGTTTTCTGGTTTGAGTTTTTTAAAGCATGCTTTGAGCATACAATCTGATCAAAGAGCGAGTGTTTGCAATGACAGCAAATGTGAATCTCAGGTGAAAGGGGATGAATGAGAGGTCAAACCATCCCAGCAAAGAGCCTGCAAGGCACAGGGTGCCTGCTAATTCCTACCGAGATATTACAATGATGTGAACAGTAGAACAGAAAACAAATACTGCAGAGAAGCCAACATCAAGTAGCACATTCCTTCCTTAAAAGCCGAGGATGATCAAAGTATTAAAACAAAAGATGCTGTGGTAAGTTGGGGCTTTGTTAGGGCAACAGGCACGGCAATGCTCTGGGACAGAAGGGACATTTCAGAACCTTCTATAGCTTTAAGAATCACGTTAAGGACAGGAGATTCTGTCAAGTCTGATGTCACATGAATGCACCTTTCCTCAACGCTAAGCACATTTTAAAACCTCTTTTGATCTTTGTTCATTTTATAACCTTTCTGTGTCCACACTTGCCATTTTGCTTTTGTGAGGTTTTGACACAACAAAAACAGACTCAAACTTAAAATCACACTTAACCAATTTTAATCCAGTGAGGAACCTGGTAAGGCGCAGGAGCCAAAATTTATTTAAAACTAACTGAAGAAACATAGGGTTGTTCTGTTGTTTTTTTTTTTTTTTTTTTAATGAGACTGTAATTACAGTAAGAAAAAAGGAAAATAAGATACAAAGTTCCCCCCCATCCCCAAATGTAAATAAACTTCTTTTTTGCCTGCATAATGCATATCCTGCCACTGGCACAAGCCAGACACTGGCTTTGTGCTATACTGAACATGAAATATTAATGTAAGATACCTATAAAAACTATCCTTCAGTTTACCCTCTATTTACAGGGTACAGAAGTAAGTATCTTGCCTCGTGCATAGGGGAGACATCTCAAAATCCTCCTGTGCACTGCCCCACCTTCCCAGTATATGGTTCATTCCTAAAAAAACCTTTGTGCAGTTCAAACACATCAGAAACAGGATGTGTGCTGCTTTCTGGCACAGTAATTGAACAAGGGCAATTCACAATCATACAGGAGCCAGGCCTTTTGTGGAGTCTTACACTTCTAGTACACAGCTACACATGTGACTGCACAGTTGTAAGCATAAAGGGTGAAGGGGACAGCAAAGAAATACTATTAGAAGCTTAATAATAGGGTTTTAGTGCTGCCTCTTTTTACACAAGAAGCTTCTCCTGAAGGCTGGGCTGCTTTGCAGCTCACATCACACTGTGATGGCGCTCTGAAAAGCAAAGTCTTATCACACTATTAAGGTCTTTCTGGAAGATTTTAAGCAAGCAAAATCCAACAAACAACAAACCCAAAGCAACAGTAAAAAGGTTAAGTCACCAAAACGTGTTTCTCACACGATGTTCATATTGAGTTTCTGGTACCCATGCAAAATGCCCATAACACAGGAAATAAGGGAAGTCCATCAAGGTTCCTACCAACTGGTACTGAAATGAACGCGAAATCTCCCTTGGAAATAACTTTCAGTAGTATCAATTCACTTGACTGAATAGAGTTCTTTATGGGTCTGACACTAAGTAGACAGGAACCGAACAGATATAACATGTTCGCATGCAATCAGACCATTAAAAACAAACTGCGTGAACAACCCAAGTGATAGCCAGGCCCACTAGTAAAGCATTCCAACTGCACACAGAATTTAACAACTTTTTTAGGAGCCATGAAAACATTTTTATTTAAAAAAATAAAAAAGCAGGAAAATTACCTCCTTTGTATGCATCCAGCCCAAGGATCTGTTATTTCCTTTTAATTGTAATTTCTACAGTGAAGTTTAACAGACATACACAAAACTTCATCTTTAAAAAAGAAAAGTTGTAACAAGAACTATTTAGGTGCAATACTTCAAACACAGCTGAAGCTGAACGGCCTACGGTGAAGAGAGATCTTTACAAAACCTAAACTGAATGTAGTGACCTTACTGCTGAAGCAGGAAAACACAACAGTGTTTTTCTCTGAGTGGCGTAAGTTTCAGTTTACAATTTTTGCTTTAAGTTCTTTCATGGGAAAGTTTTGTGTTTTTATCCCCTAAAGGAAGAAAAACATTTTCAAATGCCTTCTCTGACCTCACAACAAATCCAGTTTAAGATGCACACAGAGAAAAGCAAAGATTACAAATTTTCTGGTAGAAATCTATGATGACTAACAGTAAAATAATTATTAATGACATTCTTCAATGGGACATTTTGAATTACACACATCAGCTTTGTTAGGTAACTGAAAAAAGATCACAAAAATCATTAACTAAAACAAAAAATCACCCTAATGGATCCACTTCAAGTCGGCTGTCACTCAGGTCAGGGTGACTAAAAACTGGGGGCACAACATAACTGACATCCAGTAAGTACTTAGCGAGCAAGCACCTACCTCCTGCTGGACAAGTTTCCTTAAGACCCTGAAGTCATACTCCAGACATGCTACTATGCAACATGAAATCAATAGATAAAAGAGTCTGCTCCATACTCCCTTCTGTATCAGCTCAAACTTGTAGCTGATATAACTAGCTTAAAGTAACCTAATTTCTCTAGCACAGTAAGGTTGAAAGGTTTAAAAACATTCTAGCAGCATTTCATCCTTTTGGGGTTTTTCAATAAAGTATTAAAGCTTCATTTCCTGAGCTAGAAAATTTCTTTCTAGAAAAGAATAATTAAAAAGAAAATGCCCCCACAGTTTCACGTAGCTATCATGAAACATGCCCAGATATATTCCCAAAGCCTGTGATCCTTCTAAAGTGTAGTGACTAACTTCAGCTAACACGGGTATAGTTATGCACATTTCATCTCCTTCTTTAAGATCCAATTCTTGCCAGTAAGCTAACAACACTATTTAAATATAAACTATAACACAATCGCTAACAAGCTCAATATAAAAGTTTGAGCATTATATATGAACTGGGTAGAAGTTATGATTTTTAGATTTTTAAGGTTTTTTTTTTTTTCCCAATTTGAAAAGCATGTGTTTTTTTTTTTTTTTTGTTTGCCTTTTTTTTTTTTTTTCCACAAATTAAGCTCCAAAATAAGCCTCTTTTCATCCAAGTTAAACATTCCCTTGCTATGTAGCACATCCAGCTCACCAATGAGCTCCGGGCAAGCCTAGGAAAGCCAGAGGAGGCTGACTTCAAAATTGAAACTAAGCAGGTGCCTTCATTGTTAGAAGTGAGCACAATGGGAAAAGAGGAAAAAAAAAAAAAAGTAAACAGACAGCCAAACCCCTTTTGCTTTCTAATACCTGAAAAGCTACAGCTAAGCAAAAAAAATATATATCTATATGGGTGCACGGAAGTATCTGTCCTCTAATCTGACAGCAAGCAACAGCGTACCTAGCTAGGAAAATGCCACTGACCTATGAGAGCCTGCCCCTTCCCAGAGCCCTGGCATGAGTGACCACACGACCCCACTGTTCCATGCTCAGACCCACCGCACATCACCGCACACAGCTTCCTCGTGACACGCAAGTTATTACCCCCAGTGGGACCTTTCTACACGCAGCCTCCACAGTGAACAAAAGTTCATTGTCAAGCTCAGCGCCTGGGTCCAAACAAACATCCAAGGGGCAGGAGGGGGGGAGGAAGATGGGAATTGTGCTCCCTATCCACAAGAATAAGATTTGCAGGATAAGAATCACCGTTACTTACAATTAAAAAGTGGGAACAGGTGTAGTAGATACCATACTTTGATAGCTGAACAAAGAATATTACAGCACGTGACTGAAATGTGATGACATTTGCTCACCAATCGAAAACAAAAGCCACTCTCCAATGGCACTCTTTCCTCCACCCCCAAGAATTAGGAACTTGGAAATCACTCCATATTGAAACACATCTGTTCATAGCCTCATTTTTTGACACTTGAGAAGAAGTTGAATGAAGAGCTCCATGCATTAATCCAATCGGAATTCACCTAAAAACCTCAGCGTACAATCCACAAAACTGCAGAGGTGTTTTGGGGGAAAAATAAAAAATAACGAAACTCTACCGATGGAAAAGCTTAGAATAATAAAAATACCCCATACACCATCAAAATAAAACCAACAATAAATCCCGCAGGAAGGCGAGTGAAGAAAGGAGCATGCACAAGAGAACTAGACCAAATGGCAGAGTCCCACATAGAGCCACACTCCACCTACACGGACGCAAGAGGAAGGGAAAAAGAATAAGCATGAAGAAGTAGCCGTGGCCAAGGCCGGGAGCCGAGCGGGGCAGCAGCGGTAGCCCCTGCCCCAACCCCGTACCTGTGCGGGAAGGGCAGCCCCGGTGCGGGGATGGGGAGACGGGGGACGGGGGGGGGCAGGCCCGGCTCCGGAATAACAAGTTGCAGAAGAAACGGAATTTTCCCAGCGCTGCTCGGGCCACAAAGACGAATGAAAGGAAGGAGGGGGAAAAAAAATACATAAAACCCACAAAAAATCCACCGCAGCAGCGGGTTTGCTATGAATTATCCATCGCGGAAAGCGGCATCATTTCCCAGATAATAATAAAACTTCCCCAACAGCATCGCGGCGAAAGGACCCGACCGAGAGAAAAAGGGCCTGGAAATAATCATCCTGAAGGAAACCGGAGGGGAGGGGATAAACCTCCCTCCCCCACCCCATCCCCAGTGCAATGTGTCATCTCCTTCCCCTGCTCCTCCCCCCAACCCCAATGTGTCACCTCCTCCTTTCACCCCAAGTGTCACCCTCCTCCACCTCCACCGCTCCCGCTCGCAAAACTTCTGCCGGCGCCCGCCGGGGAAAGGCCGAGGGGGGGAACCGCGGCGGTGCCCCGGGACGCTCCGCTCTTCCCCACCACCACCAACACCCCCCGAGGGAGGGGACGGGGAAATGGGGGGTTCGGGGGGGGAGCAGCGGAGAAGTTGCTGCTCCTCATCGCCAAGTTGGCCCGGAGAGTGCGGCGGCCCCGCGGTGGGAGGGATGGGGGGGAAGGGGAGGACAGGGAGGAGGAGGAGGCGAATCCGAAAGGTGGGATACTACACCCTGCTGGCGGCGGCGGTGCTGGTGCGGGCCGGCCCGGGTCCCCCCGGCAGGACCTCTGTGTGAGGGGGAGGACTCTTCTTCATAGGGGGAGGGTGCCGGCGCCGCCGCTCCTCCGGGCCTCCCTGTCCCCCTCTTCTGGGCGCCTCTCTCCTCCTCTCACTTTCTTTAAGCTAAGCGGGGAGTGGAAGATGGTAGGTTGCTCCCTTCTCCTCCTCCTCTTCGCTCGCTCTCGCCTCTGTGGGGTCCTTTTCCTTCCCCCTGTCCGCGGGGGGCTCGTCCTGCTGCGGGGAGGAGGGTGCGGGCGGGGAGGGAGGCACGAAGCCGGCGAGGCGCAGGAGGAGACAAACTGTGACACAAAAACAAGCCGAGAAGCTGAACTCTTCTTCAATCCCATTCACCCGGCCCGGCCGCAGCACCGCTCGCGGATCCCTCCGCCGCCGGCCTCCCTCCCTCCCTCCCTGCTTGAGGCGCGCTCCCGACACGCCGCCGCGCGCGCCCCCGGCCCGCCGACGGAAACCCGCGGGGGGAAAGCAGGGGAAGACCGGAGCGGCGGGTGCAGGCCCTCCCCTTCATCATCCTCCACCGCCATAACGGGGCCGCGTTGAGGTGGATGAGGAGAAGGGAAAGAGGGGTGTGTGTGTAGCGGAGTAGAGGGCGGGCTCAGCGTCTCCTCCTGAGGGGGACTACTTGACGTGTCGGTGCGGCGAATTTATTTCCCTTTGCCTAAGGAACGGGTAGTGCTGCGGCCCCCATTGACCTGGAATATAGCAAGTGAGAGGTTCGACATATTGAACCAAGCGAGTGTGGACCTTTAAGTACTGCGTTTCCCATCT
>JASSUY010019675.1:0-22330 GCA_032466535.1 Forpus xanthops
CACTACTACAGAGATGTACAGAAAGCAAGTTTTTTTCCCAAGTGTAAAAAATATTTGGTACAGTACAAGGGCTGTAATTGTCAAGTTCTGGACTCAGTTTCATATTTAAATCCTACTCAATGACATTACTCAAGTTTACTCAGATCAGAATTTAGATTTAACTTTTGAAATAGCATCAAAAAATGTCATTGTCGTTTTCACATAAATTTCGTATTACATTAGAAAAGGGAAGATAGTTTTTTGGACTTTTTTAAAATGAAGAACAGAATGACAAAGTAATTCAGTTGTAAATTAATTAAACACCCAGCATAAAGAAACAAATTTGAGCTTTTTTAACAACTAAAGCAAGTGTAGCACGCTGACTTCTATCTGTCTGCATGGCTATCGGGAATTTTCTGAAGTGCTTCTTTCAGTGACCTTCAAATTCTTAACACCCAAGTCACTCAAGGCTTCTCTCCAAGACACTGCTGCCATACCTGAATGCAGAAGTTAGACCTTAGGACAGACCTCAGCATATCCCTACACAGGGCTTGGAACACATTTGGCTCTTTTCTTGCCCAATGTTACTGGACAAGAAATAAATAGAATATACTCTGGCCACATTCCCAGAATATACATGGCCACATGTCTCCCCAGCTAATTTGTAACACTTGTTATAAACCTGATGAAAATTTGCAATCACCATTTTTGGCCTGATTTTGCCATTTTTAGAGAGATTTTGACACAGGTAAGCATACAGAATTTGACTATGCTTTGCACCAAAGCACAGGAGTCAAATGATTATCACAGGAAGTCAAATGCAAAGAAAGTCTAAATCTGTATTACAGTTTGAGGTATTTGAAACATTTTCAGTTATTTTTGTTAACTACAAATTTGGATTGTTACTTTGAAAATGCCAGTCAAATCAGCTTGCATCATTTCTGCTGAGCTACCTGATGAGGAAAATGTTTTGAGAGTTCTAGTTAAGTGACAGCCATTTAACTAGACTTAAAGAGAAACATTATTTTTTCACTCTGTACCTGAAGGGTATTAGTAACTTTCAGTATCACTAAATCTTTATACAATTTCAGCCTCCAAGAAAACACTGAAGCCCCCAACTTCTACATCATCTTTGCCCCCACAATTAAATCTTATAGCTCCAAAGCTAGCAGCCCTCATTAATTTCTAAGACTTCCAGTGAAATATCCTGATTCAAAACGCAGTTACAGGTTCTCCACAACTGTGACTCCAGCACAGGAATGGGGAAGAAACAACAGGAATCTGCAGATTTTTCTCATTATACATAAGTATTAGTTTCCTGATGCCAAAGCCCTGTGAAATTACAGGAATAATTTTTTCAACAACTTCCGTGTACTTTGGACAAGGCCTTCAGATTTATATAAAGGATGGATCAGCACATGTATGCACCAAAGTTCATTTTGAAAGCTCATGAGGCACTTAATTTTTGCTGTTCTTGTGCATTTTTGAGAGGATCCCACAAATACTTCAACAGAGACAGGAGTCTACATAGTAATAAATGGGATGAAACCCACTGGGATCCGGTCCTAGGTATTAGAGACTGCACCACTGCTAAAGAAGAAATATAAACAGAAGCTGGAAGTTCTCTGCATCAGTCAGGATTTAGCCCATGCTGCACAACCAATCCAATTTACAGGAAAATTGAGAAAGCCCTGGATCACCCTTTGTTTAAACACTGTTCACAATGTTCCTCAAGTACATAAAATTAAAAATACCCAATAAATGAAATTCAAACCAAAAAACCACGCTGAACAAAAACGGAACAGAAAGCTCCACAGCGATGAGAAGCACATGCCAAGTGCTAGCTGATGCACATGATGGCAAATGTTAAGATGGTACAAAACAAGACTACGTATAAGAAGCGGATTCATGCAGTTAGCGCTTGTTCACCTGACTGCCCAACAGAATCAGCAGTGGAGAGAGCACTAGTGGACCTGGAATGACGTCGAGAAGCTGCAAGTAGAAGGAATGGCAACACCCACAGGATTAACACACATTTAACCCGAGACAGAAAATGCCACAATCCAAAGGGGATGTGTGACCACTATCGGTAAAGGTGTTTCATAGTGACAGGGAAATGATGCTGTATATGAATGCATAACAGATACAGTGCAAGCCCCACAGCAACACCTCCATTTGTAGCTTCTCCCTTAACCCCCATGACTGTAAACACAATGCATGACAAAACTCATCTGTAACAGTCCCAAACCCAGTGCAGTTCAGCAAAAAAAACCCAGTGCACATCAGTCACATTCCAGAACCACAGATCTGGAAGACAGCCATCATGAGAACATGGAGCACGTAACTACAGAGCAGGACTTAGATGTGTCTAATCTAAACCCTGAAGTGAAGCCATGATGAATGCATTAAGAATTGTGCTTGCAGATATTTTTCCACAACAGTCTAGCCTATGCATAAAAAAGCAGCATTAAAAAAGAGAATGAATAACCACATAAGTAGAAAGAGTCATACAGGGAGGTCAACCAACCACTGCCTATAGGTCCTTGGGTTGGGCTTCTTTCCAAGTAAACACACGTACACATGTATTGTAGCTGTTGCTACTATCAAAAGTCTCTTGCTTTTAACATACTTTGTATACATGTTTCTTGAATCTAAGCACATGCACAGATAATCTGAACTGCAAGATTGTACATCTATCTAGAATCACACCATATGTATACAAATTGTTAACAGCAACAGAGCATATACAGTAGCAGAAGAGCTGAAGCCAAATACAGTTCCCACTTCAATTCCCAGTTGTCAGCAGCACATAAATCACAAAATGCCTTTGGAGAGGTTTTCAGTTCATGGAGTCAGCATAAAGGTGAGTCTTTCATGAAAATAAATGGAAAACCGGTTCAGCCATTTCCAAACTATAGAAATCTAGTTTTTCTAAGGAGGCCTTCCCTATGTCTAACAATGACATGCTCACCTCGCTCAAAGCAACTGACCCAAGCAACTGACTGCCCATTTGAGCAATACATCACCCCTGAAGGCCCTGCTGCTTTAACATCTAGTATCATCAAGAACCTGAAAAAAATAAAGCAGAATCGCCTTCTAATACAAATAGGCTTTGTCAATTATGCATATATGTGTGCAGTAGAAAAAAGTATAAGTCTTCTGTTCAAGGCAAAGCATTCCTAAACACAGATACTAACATTATAAAACAGGTATCAGCAAAGTGAGAAAAATCAAATTTCTTTTTTTTTCACAGCTGTGAGAGCTTGATTAGAAGCTGTACAGAATATGCAATGTGGTCTTTACCATGGAGAACACATGCACTTATTCAACAGAACAATTCACCGACACCATAAATAACTCATGAAAGATTTGCAGGATCAGTGTAGGATCATGGACTGAACCTCACAATTAAGATTCTGAGCTCGCAACTGCTTTCTCTCAAGCCATCCGCTGTGCCCCTGTGGATGTCACTGCAAGATCAAGGCCCATGAAGAAACAGGAATAACAAAAACAGAACAAAAAGATCACATCTCTGCAAGGAGGCCATGTGTAGATTGACTTTTCACTAGTGATTTCTAACTTACGAAGCCAGAAACTTTGGTGCACAGACATGCATACCTGCACAGCAGCCCCAAAACAAAGCAAGGTCAGGATATCAGTGTTGACATTGACCAAAATACTGTTAAATGGAAGAATTCTGTTGTTTACACATAGTTAGCTTAGGTATAATTCTCTAATACAGAAGTTAAAGTTTATGAGCAAAAGTAGACCAAGCATAGTAAGATTATATTATCTTAGAATTAATGTAAGATTAACTGGGTTCTAGAAATACTATAATAGAGTGAAAAAATTTTGGCTTAAATTAACATATATAAATTTCTTTCAGATTAATTACACACTACATAATTAACAAGTTCATGAACATGTTTGATCTTACAGCATTTCAATGAAAACACAGAAAAGAAACAATATGATAACAACCCAACTGGGTTACTATTGCATTGATACTACTTCCCCATGTTACCTTAATGACTTAATAACAATGTATTTCTAGAAATACATTAATCTTCAGACAATTAAATATCATGAGCTGAAATAATGTTAGAAACAGTGTAATAGACATCTGTAACTGAAATTATGCAGTGTATGAGCCAAATTCAGTAGAGATTATGCATTCAAAACTCACTAAATGCAATTCTGGTATTTCTCAGAACAAGGGCTCAAGATAGTATTTTAATTAATGTATTTTCAATAAAACAAAACAGCACAATGACATAGAACACTGATGAATTAACCCTGCTTATACACATTGGTTGGAGAAAAAAAGCTTCATCCAATACTGAAGTTAGACATGGAACTATAAAAATCAGATACAATTGTGTATCTACTATCCGTTTATGGCTCTGGTATCAAATCAGCTTCACTTAATCAATTAAAAAAGTTCATCTATTTCAAGATAAACTCTTCCCATTTCCTCCAAAATTGAGATATTACAAATAACACAGATTATTTAATAGCTCTAAAGAACAAAATTCTGAACCCAAAAGCCTCTTACTATTAACTTCAAGAATCCACGCTACACCATTGATATCAACAGGATTTTTACCAATGATTTGATATGGATAAAGTCAACCAGCCTCTGTACTTGATTGCCAAATCAAAAATTGCAACATCTACGTAAGTTTAAAGGATTATTTAAAATACAATATATTAAATGTGAGAAGCACACAGAAAAATTTTGCCCGCCTATATTTTTCATACCTTTTTTTCCTATTGGATTCAAGTTGCAGAATTAAGCCCAAAATGCTATGCTCCATTTATACAATACCTGTATTCTATTACTATGTGTAGAACAGACCCTGTAATACCACTCTTCAGTCTTAATGAAATCTGCAAGAGCTTCTTTCACATTTTTAATACCACATGAACAGCTATGAAATTACTACATAAATGAAGAGTGCCTGGAGATCAACTGTATTTCATGTCTGAGATGACATGATGACTTGTTCATACAACAAGTAATGAATTTGGTTGAATATATGATATGGTATTTGATCAGAAACATTAACTATCCTTCTGCTTTCAGCACTGTGCAGAAAAACTTCTGCATGTGGTAAGCATAATGAGATTTTCTATTTGTACTGTACACTTAAACTGCATATTAATGACGCTCCTTTAAACCTCAGCCTTTCCAGGATTTTAGGCTGCTTGAAAAAGTTTCTTACAAAATAATATGTGCAATTCTTTAATTTATGATTGACAACATTCTGTGAAATGACTACAAAAAAAGAGCTTCTATCTCTATTGGAGGATTTAGTATAGAACTGATATACTGTTACTGTACCTAGCTGTAAAAAAATCAGATCATGAACAATTAGTCACCCAACAACAGGCTACAACACTTCACTGCTTCACTGTGACCTAGAAAACAGAGGCTTGCTCTCCTGTAGATTTCCATCAGTGTTGTCAAGTTAAGCACAGCAGCCCATATGACCTGTTTTAATAAAACTAAAACTTACAGAATTTCAAACTAAACTGTTTTCCTGCTAACAGTGAAAAGCCAAGAACTGGAATTGAAGCATGCAGAAGAAAACAGAAGGGAAGCAGGGTTGGAAACAGGGATTGTGTCAGGAATCCAACAGAGGACAGGAAACAAGCTCATTCCACCTGGCAGTGTCTTGAAGGGGCAACCACAATAAGGGAAAAAGGAAAAAAAAATCGACCCTTAAAGCTCCAATGCCTACGTGTACTCACCAAGTGGAGGAAAGCCCCGAGCAGGGCTTGTATCTCGACTGCTCTCACGGCTGGTATCACGACTGCACCCCTGACTCATGCTGGGTCGGGGGATACGACTGCTCCGTGCTAGCATGCAGCATGGAGAGTTTCAGAGAAGGTGAACAAGTTTAATGAGGACAGAAAGCTCAAAGTCAAGTTACATTTCTGTTAGTTACGGTAATTATCACATTAGTAATTATAATTTGCAGCAGCCCATTCAGGCTCTTTACAAACCAACTACTTTAGCATGCTGAGCTGTGTTTGTGATGTGAAATTTCGGCAGCATTAAATGTTGGGTTGACAGTCTGCTTTTTTCTTAAGCAATCCAAGTTTTGCAATTCAAGTAGAGCAGGAATTCTGAAACACTATGGGGAGCTCTACTGTTACAAAACATGCAAAACAAGTGAGGTTAAAAGAAACCCTTTTGGAATATTTTTTTCTTAATTATAAGATAAACAGCCTCTGGAATAAAACAGCAAGTCAAAATTTTCAAAAGCAGTCTTCCAAGACTAATATGCTATTTTTACATAGATTCGCCTTTCAGAAGGAAAGTTTTGCATGAATAAATATCTTAAGGAAAAAAGGTGTATTGTACAGACTTGCAAAGATATTTTTCTCCAATGAAAGATACTGGGGAAAAAAAAAAACCCAAAACATTTAGAATCTGAATATCTGAAAGACAGGTTAATAGCTGTTTGAATTTTAAGACAGCAGCTTCAGATCCTTTACAGAAACTAAATTCTACTCCTCAAACATTTCTAAAACCTTGTATTTATGGTTTTATATACACAGACTGAGACGTGTGCACTTAAGGGCAGCTCTAAACTATATTCTTTACTCTGAAAACACTGTACATCAATAAGACTCTTTGGTCTGGCAGCTGTCAAGTGCTCAATTTCTCACACCCTAATAAGGCTCCTGCCTATCAGCTGCGTCACATGCACCCTCCTTGACCAAACACAAAGTGGTAAAAGATGAAACTATTTTCACAATAAAAAGCAATCACACTTACTTTAGCTGAAATTTCATTTTTTAGCAAATAGGAAAAGCAGAGCTAGGCTGTCAGAAAGTTGCTTAACATCAAGGATTTGAATTTTATTATTTTCTTACATGATCATTTTAGACACTTAGACCTGGATTATTCCTCCGCAAATTCTGCATCATTTTGGTATGAAAGATGCTTGCAAAAAGTTATTTAATAAGCTTCATGTCATGTCAAGAATACTATGTTTTCTTAGGTAAAAGAATAGCATTTAATTGTCAGGAGTTTACCTTGAAGAATTTAATGACTAAAGTGGGATTTCCTTTGCTGCTCTGAAAAGGCAGTATCATATTTAAACTGTTCACAAAAAGCCTTCAAGGAATTTGCTCATGCAGAGAGTAAAATGTAATCTACCAGCTTTGATGACAATGTAGCAGAGGCACATATGCACGAGCCTGCTAACACTTTAATAGCATCCTTGTATGTATAAGAAAAGTATCGTTTGCATGCTTTAGAATATATATATTCTTATAGAAACAACTAGGTTGGAAATTACCTTTAAGGTCATCAAGTCCAATCATTATCCCAGACTGCCACGGCCACCACTAAACCATGTCACTGAGGAGCCTCATCTACACAGTTTTTGAAAACTCCAGTGACACTGATTGCACCACTTTCCTGGGAAGCAGGATTCAAATTTCTGCTGGTCTGTATACAGAAGTTAGATACCTAGACTCAAGCTAATGAAGTTCCACTACAGTTCTTCCATGGAATAATATATACTGGCTCTATTACTATCCTTTCAAGTAAAACAGTACAGAACAAAATAGAACCTTCATATTTAGGCTTTAAAATTCAAATATAGACTACTGCCAGATTCCTGGTTTGTCAAATCCCTCCCAGTTTTGAAAAACCCAGATCATATTTCAGATGAATTAATGGTTCTGACAGTTGACCTTTGATGACAGACAATACAAGATGAGCTATTGACCAAGTTAATTAGATCACTATGATGTCTAAAACTCCTGAGTTAGATAGTCTTATAATAAATAAGACCGACACTTATACAAACTGGATGAAATTGTGGTCCATGAGTACAATAATCCCACTTTGGAAGGACAAGCAAAAAAGCTGACAGATGAACTGCAGGTGAAAGCAACACTCAAGTCTTCCACACAAATACTTGACATTGAGGACTCTCTAGAAGCAAACTTCTCATTCTTGGGTCTCATGCTTATATGTAAATAATGGCAGCCTTCTTATCAGCCAACACAAGCAGTCATTTCTCTTAAAAAGTTCTGTCAGTCTTGTCTATAATACAACTCTACTAAAACCAGCAATGGCTCTTTAGACAGGGAGAGATGTGAATGGTTAAAAAAAAAAAAAAAATTAATGAATGCACATAGTACATTCTCCTTCCATAACAGCTAACAGCAGCAGCATAAAGTGTGGAGAAAATGCACCTTAACTGCATGAGAGTATATCACAGATGAAGCACAATACTGACTGCACAAGCAGAGCACCTAAACCTAAACATCAGATATTTCATGAATAATGGTCAAACTAAAGATTTATATGTTGCAAACACAGAAGCAAGTAAAAAAGAATGGATTGAAAAGTATTGAATGATAAAATTATTGTAGACTCCCAGGCACCTGCCTCACTTTCAGTGTTATGTTAGGAAGATGGGATATCAGCCGCTGAGAGTATTTCCTTTAGATAATGCCAACAGTAAGGGCCAGCAGCCTTGTCATTTACACGAGCACCACATATTGTCCCAGACTGTGTCTGCAGTGCATGCAGCAAAGGTGGAAAAGACAGACATGAGTCTCAATTTTGGAATTCCCAACTCTCAGAAGCTGGACAGAAATCAAGTAAATGAGTAGCAAAATTGGTTAAAATGAGTAGATATGATGAAAGCAGTGTGTCCACAGCCAGCTGCGGACTGAGAGCCTAGAAAACAACATGACTGACTTGTTTTCAATAAAATCCCAGCTTTCTAGATATGTCCTGTACATCTAAGTTTTACCAGTTTTATCTGGAACATCAAAAGCAATTGGATACTGTTTCACACCATTACTAAACCACACTATCAGGCTGTCTTATACCACTGGAACCCAACAGATGGAAATCCCACCAGCAGAACTCAATAGTGCCCCTGTTTACCAATCTACCACTTGAAAGAAACCTGTATTTCATTTGGGTGTGATTTTTAATGATTCTTAAGTGGAGACTAAAAATCAGCAGCCTCTTCCTTTACATCAGTACTAGCATTTAAAGAGCCTGTAAAAGCTGCTGAAACAACCGAAGGAAAGCTTTGCAGTGGGGTATACCCAGCAGAAGCAAGTCAAGAACTGCCTTCAGTTTTCCAATACACACACACCAGCATGCCCCCAACAGGAGTGCTGCTGCATGAAACTGATAGCCAGCTGTGCCTGTTTCACTGTTTGAAGAATGACAATTTCAAATCTCTCACTCGTTTCTGATTCAATTGTGCCACATAATCTGCTGAGCACCCAAAAAAAAAAAAAAGCTTCAGGCAGGTAAACTTTCAATCCTTGGGAATTGGACATTACCTTTTTTGAGGTGATATCTTTTAAGGGGTCCAAAATAAAGCTTGAGTTTAAGTGGACTACATTCTTCCTTCCATGAGATTGTCGCTGCTAGTAAATCTCCACTGAGCAGATAGCAAAGGCAAGCTTAAAGCACCACAGAATAGGGCCCAGTAGGTGACCACGCAGGATCTCAGCATACCAAACTTGCCTCATTGTGCTGCCTCTTGGAAAACAATGTACTGCTTCAAGGTTTCCAGAACACAGAAGGAACACATTTCATGCATACAAGCGGTCATCATAGAAATCTAAAGAGCATCCACATGCAGAAGCTCTAATAGACTGTTACTGCCTCAGAAGGGCCTGAAAAACTTCAGTGGATGGCTCCTGTATAAAGCCCAACAGCACACAGGGAGCCACATTTTGTGTGCTTAATCTTCACACATAGCATTGGTCAAGCTGCAACTTCCAGTCACCCCAACAAAAACTACATATCGATGGATAAGTAATGAGCAGGATTCAGGGATTACCCACTTCTAACAGCCTGATCTGCAAATGGTTCAACATCGGCTACACTGCAATGTGTACTCAAGCACATCAGACTCTGAAAACGTCTATCAATACAGTTAAGACCACGGTGAGTGGGAGTCTACTTACTGAAATGAACAAATGAAAAATGAAAAACATGCCAACAAAATATAGGGACAGAAGCAACACAATAAGGAAGCATAAAATACTGTTAGCTACTATGTTATAAAATAATAAATATAGACAAATAATGGTATAAAGAAGACAGCTCAAAAAGCTATCTTCCATCAAAGCCAATATTATCATTTTCAAGATCCGAAAGAGGCAGAATTTCTGCAACTGAGTAGTAAAGACAACACAATCATCAGACTCTCCTCTTCCCATAACAGCTCAAAAGAACATGCTGCGGCCATCAACCCCAGGGAGGGGAGTGCATGGAAGACACACAGCTGATTGATCTGTCAAAGTTCCCTCCCGCTCCCAAAGAACAAGCACTGACTGTTCACAGGGAGCACAGCAGAGCAGGGAGATACAAATCACACTTTCAAAAGATAGAATTCAAGGCTCCCATAATATACCTGAAAGCAGGCAACCCAAGAGTGAGGATTTTACACATAGCAATTTCCCTTTAGATGCTCAAGACTGATCCAAATCAGACTATATAATGTGATGATCAGTTTAAGCATGTGTGATGGTACTATGCATAATTTTTTGTTTCCGCCTAAAAAAACAATGCTCTTCTGTAGAGTGATAGCAGGACAATTACCTCTAATATTTGGGAGGCACTTTATATTTTAAAAGCAATGAACAGAAAAGCACAATGTATTAATACAGAGGCCAGTAAAATAGATCAGAAATGAGAAGAACATTGAATTTGGAAAAAATAAATCACAATGAACTGCAACTTTTTTGTGAATCATAACCACATATGCACTCAGGTGCTTTAAATTAATTTCAATATACTTGGGAGTATTAATAAGATACTTCTCTACTGAAAACACATTCTAAACAGAAAGGTAACTTAAAAGTAAAATGCAACTGCCAAGGCAATAGTTAAAAATTTAATTGACAACAGTAGGGCTATAATTTCAATCAATTTCAGCCTACTAGTGAATTTAGTAACAGTATTGAAGTGTTGTTCTTCTACATAAGCTTCAAACTCAGGTAACATTTCCATTTAAAATGAGAACAGTATTTACTTATTCTTCAGACAGCACACTGAACACCTTTTCACCTCATTCCGATACAGAAAAGTTTATATATAATGATGCTTACTCACCTGACGTAAAAAGAGTCTGCTGATAAATTTGAAAATAAAAACTATTATAGGATATTTACATAACAGTCACTGAAACAAGAATATTGGGAGCAGAGCAATTAAAGTATAAGTCTAAAATGCCATCTAACAGTGGCTCCAAATATTAAGGATGACAGAGACAAAGAATTTAAGCTGCAAAATTTCTAAAATAATCCAAGAAGATGCTTTTTGCCCTTGATTCCAACTGACTGTAAAGACTGCTTAATTCATTTTAAGACTAAGCTGTTGATGTCAAATGAGGTATTTTTGCTGCGATGGTTATTCACAACTGGTTTTGCTGCCTGATCTAATAACTTGGTTCATGTTAAACTTCAAACAGAAGACATCTCATGACATCTTTAAGCTTACTTTGAAACTATAGCTCAAAAAGCTATAGCTCAAAAAGCTCTGAAAATTAAAATTACTCTCCTACAAACCACAATGACATAACTTGCCAGCTGAAAAACTCAGAAGAGTAAGAGTAACATATAAACAGTTTCCTAGTCAAGAGGAAAGTCCCTCCTTCAAGCACGCCTGTCAGAACACCACTGCAGTAACTATTCTTACCTAGTCCTATTCTGCTGGGGCTCGTCTCTCGACTGCATCCCTGGCTCCGAGGGATCTTGCTGCGCTTCTCTGAAGATGATGGCACTGGCTGGACTCTGGATGTTCCACCACTCAGGCCACCATAGGTGCTTCCTAAGAGCTTACCCGGGGAACTGGACCGGCTACCAGCTAGAAGAGAACCAGAAATAAGTTAAAAAAAACAACAACAACCAAACAAAAAGCAATAAAAAACTCCCTCAAGATTAAATACCATGACAGTGAAATTGGAACACAATCACCTCTAAGAATTTGAACCAAATCACTCAGAAAATTAATGTGAGTGTTCCCCATGGGCTTTCAAAGTAGATTGAGGAAAGCTCATGGACAAGAAACACTAACATCAGCAGCCCTGCCTATATGAACCATGATGCCCAGGTGGGTTCAAGACCAAAGGAGACACTGCAGTGTATGAATACCCCAGCTTTGGGCAAGCTTACAGAACTGCCAGAAGCAGCTTTGCTGGAGCAGCATGGAATTCAGTCTGCTTCACCTCCTTGGGAAGCAACACAAATTAGGCCATGTGGAGAGCTGTGCTGCAGCATGCTGGCTTTGCTGCAGCGTACATCAAGCACCTTCATGCTACACTGCAGTGGTGGCATTACTTTCCTACAATAACAGAAGCAGATCAGCACAATAAGGGGTAAACCACATGAGCACATCACATTTGTAGAGATGCTGGCTTACTCAGGTCTGATTGGTCAAATCCAAGCTATTTAGTTCTTTTTCAGCTGGAGAAAACTTTTAGCAAGTTGAGTAGTTGGCCCATTTTATTTTTGCTTGTCTGTTTGAACAGTCCACAGCAAGCTTACACTTCTTCTAAGCCACACTGTCTGCAAGACAATCTACTGACTATGATTTATGTTTTTAAATTCCAGCTGCAGTAAGTATTTCTATCTGAAACAGTCTTGCTGTCTAACTCCATGAGCTGAATAATACTCTTTATTTTTAACCTGTGGATTTTCATTTGACAATTTGTTAAAAAAGGAAGTAATAGCAGCTTAAAGTCATAAAAAACTGCGAGTAATAGATTCAAGAATCTCTTTTTGTCTCCAGGCATATACAAGTCATTGAAAATTTGCTGCTGATATTGATATTCCTCATACTCAATTTGTTCACTAAAACAGCCAAGAGAAGCGTATTTAAAAAGGCTGCAAGAACATATTTGGGCAAGAACATTTAACATTTACATTCTGACCCAACATTCATGTTGTTTCTTTTCTAAACAGTATCTACATGTTACAAAAATGTTGATTCCAGATACTATTACACCCAGCAAGAGTTAAACACTGTTCTTCTGTCTTAATTTAAGAAGATATGCAATTCTACTGGTCTTATGGACAACACCATAACACATGCGTAATTTTAATCTACTTGCCCCCTCCACTTTCTTGGCCAAAGCCATTCTAGATCAAACAAATTCCAGTATTGCATGTGGTGCTGGCTTTGGTCTCATATCCCCTCCCTCCCCCCCAAGTGAGAATACTAGTGACAGGTGACAGTCTCACACACAGCATCCACAATCTAAAGCCAAGACTCCTCTCAGTTACACTGAGCAATCTCACTCAGCAGGTTTGCACCAGAAGGTCAGTAGGGTTGCACTTAAGTATCTGGAAGAAAACTTAGCACCTAGAGTTTCAGCTGCAGCAATGAGCCAGCTTCAATATGCTAACCGTATGCTCACCATGTTTGATTACTACAAGAAAGCAAAATCACTTGCTATATATGTTTGTATTTATGACTTTAAGAAAGTGCTTTTTAAGTCTCATTGTTAGGAGAGAGTGAGGGAAACAAGCTAAAAGCTTAGCAGTTAAAAAATGTGAGGGAATTAAAGTGAGAAAGCAAGAAAGGGAAAATGTTTCTTACCACCAGCAGGATTAGCTGATCTGGATCCTTGATTATGAGGGCAGACCAAAGGACAGGCAAAAAGTGGATTAAAAGACAGCAAGACAATACAGCGTTCAGCATGCCATTTATGCTATACACAATACAGACAGATTTATTTACAAACATGTCACTTCTAAAGCCTTTGCAGAATACTGTGAGTTAATGTGCAGATGCAACTAAGAATTTCCCAAGGTTGATCAACTTTTCTTAGCTAAATGTTAACCAAAACACCAAGACCCAAGTTCTGCTCTAATTTACACCCCTGCCCAGTCTGCAAAATTGCAACAGGGCCATTCACTGTGTGGGCATGGTCCTGTGTCCATAGTATATTTGAATTCATGTTATTTCAAGCAATGTTTGGCTTAAGGGTAGAGATCACATCTCATCGGGCTAGGCTGGAAACAAGATTTGGCAAGTACGACTGAGGCAGCTGGTTCAGATATGACCATCCTAAACCTTCACAAGTCATTCTATAAGAGTAATTAAGCCCACAGTCTTTGAAACCTTTGGATACTCAACTATTCTTAAAATACTTCTGAGACTTGTCTCAACTGGTTTGATCACTTTTCACCAAGCTAACTTCAGGAAAAAAGGTCATTTCTGGCTTTAGGTCAGTTTTAGGTTCTAAACTGAAGAAATCAATTTAGATGAGTATACCAAAGCCATAATTCCTTCATGACTTCAATATAAAGATTTCCATTTGGCCCCATTCTGAATACACTACTTTCTTCTTCAGCTCTCCCAGCCTAACACAAGGCTGTAAACTGCTTTTCCATCCCTCCAGTATGACAGAGCAAAGCAATGAGAGAATGAACAAAGAAGGGCTTTTGAATAAGGGTACAAAGCAAGACAAGTCCTCAGAACAAGCAGGGCTTTCTACAGACCTTATCTCCTCTTACCCACAGGCTTGAAGGTCCTCAAAACATGAGTGGCTTTTACCCTCTCCCCGATTCCTTTTAAAGTTTAAGTGACAAATCTCTCCTTAGATACACATGACAAATATGCAGCAGCTCCCAGGGAAAAACCAAGCCTTTCCCAGGAAGCCAGAGAGCACAGATGTGACAGGTGCATCAGAGAGCAGAACCACCTCTCCTGTACCTACCCAAAATAGGTGATATCCTACCTTAAATTGATGCCAAATCCTATAAACTTCAGACAGCTCACATGTTACACATACAGCAATACAGTCACATAAGCAGAATTGTGGCAGGGCAAGAACCCAGGACAGCAGTCAGACACAGAGGGTGCCTCAGTGGGTCCCAGTGCAAGTTTAGTCCTACACATCACAGCAACATGAAAATCCGCTCATAAAACAAACGGAAAAAAAAAAAAAAAAAAAGCAGCAACTAAACACTATTTGGGGCGCTTTTTGTCAGCAAGAGCACAGATTGTCTTGAGTAGGGATTCATTTTGTCACATGTCCAAATGTCATTAGCAGAAGTGAGCCCCATCAACAGCTGATGCTACTATAATTCAAGATAAATATAGTAATAATTATTTGTTCTGCTCCCCCAGAAATAAAACACTTCTTACGCTGGGACTGGGAAACTACTTTAGCCCGGCTGCGGCCTCGTGTATCAGCAGGCATTGAGGTGACGCTTGTGGCACTGCCAGAGCTCTGTCTCCTCGTCCGAATCCGACCTGGAGGAATGCAAAGAAAATCAAAGTGTTAGCAAGTTTCTTCCAAAGGCAGTAGCTGTGTCTAATGTGCTGCCCTAAGCTTGCAGGGTTGCAATGCACACAATTAACAAGGGTACAAAAGAATTTTACAGGGAGAGACAACATCTTTTATTAGACTGGCTGAGATACAGGGGAGGGCTTGGAAAGAGACATGGTGCATGACTTCAAAGACTTCTTTGCTTTCTGTAATGCTATCAGCCAGTTTAATTAAAAAAAACCATTACTTCTCTATACCCTTTACTTCTCTTCTATAGTAGCTTCTTTACAAAGGATCAGCAACAAAAAATTTCAGCCTCCTAAACCCTGCTTCCTATACAGAATTATTACTTTCTGGCAAGGCGATCACCCTCACAGAGAAAGGTGTGACAGATGCTCCCACAAATTCCATTGCTGGGATTTCCAATTAGCAGCTTGGTGTTTTATATCCTGCCCTACATGCGCAGGCTGACATGTGCTCCTGTAAGAGTCTGTCAGTGCAGCCTGACTACGCTTTTATTTCAGGCTCACTGAATTTTCCCTGCTGTTTATAGATCCCTCATATTTATCCCGAAATCAGTGTAACTTTACTTGTAACGGAGAGTCCCATTTAACACAATCAAGATTGTGGAAAAACTATTCTGTGCGTCTCCTCTTTATTTAAGCAGAGAATGGATATAAAGCCTCAAAGTGTTCTTGGTCCTTTTTCTGTCCTTTCCTCATAAAAAAAGCCACAGAAATTTGAGCTAGAAAAGCTTACAGGGTCATCAGCTCATCCCCTTCCTGGGGTAGGGCTGTTTCCTACGAAATGTTCTTTCCAGTGCTAAGCTTCTATTATCTGTCTCTAGTTAATGGGAAAGAAATGATAATTAAGGGCAACACAAAGAAAGCCTCCATCAGTACTTTTCAAGAACTTAGTTCTCAGCCAAATCTGAAGCTGCTTCTCAGGACTCATGCCAGTGCTATCCTGCATTCAGAGAACGACTTCAAGTTTCAGGCACAATAATAAAAGGAAAAAAAACACAACAGGTAAGAGAAGCGTCTAGACAACTGCACCCACTGTTTACAGATATTCATCTCCTGCCCTCTGTCTCCATCATAAGCATACAGAGGAATATGAAGATATATACTTCCCCCCCCCCACCCCCCATATAATTACTTCACATAAGGTACACATGCAGGACACGACAATGGCAAGCAGCCCAGGCTGAACGGATTGAGAGCTCTGTTCTTCTCTGAGCTCTCAAAATATTCACAACATGGTCTGCCAGTTTTTGATAAGACACAAATTGACAAAGAGATGTTTAACTTTGAGAAGAAAGCCTAAACTTGTTTGCAGGAAAAAAAGCCTAGCAGACAGCTGTACTTCAAACCTCTCCATCAGCATCTAATTTTAAAATAACTCAGTAGGTAAGCTGCAGATAACTACATTCAAACAATGTTTGCAAACAAGGTACGGCAGAAATCATAAACATAAAACTGGGAAAATATAAACAAACCACTTTTTAACAGCTGGCTCAACTAAACAAGCTCTGAGCATGTCCACACAGGAATAACAGCCATGAACCTGACTGCTAAGGTAGTCTTACTACCAGCAAGGCTGTAGATCTCCTCTGCTCTACAACATCTTGCCTCTTACAAATGGCCTGCTTGACAGATAACCAGAATAATTCTAGGGCTCTCTGCTGGCTCATTCCCTTCTCTCTCATGTTTGGCACATGCAGCTATATACAGATGAGTGGAGCCACAGGGCATCTTGCCACAAGGTTTATACCCCAAGCCCTATCACAGGATTCAAATCAAGCATGCACAGGGAAGGAGGCAGAAGGACCTCACACTCTTGTCAGAAGCCTCAAGGCTTCCTTTTGTTTCCCACACCAAGAGGGCATCTATGATGGCAGGAGTACAAAACAGTAAGTCAGGAAGTTAAACCTGACCAGTCTTAGGAGCCAGCAATAGAATTAACTTACATCCCTCCAGTAAGTCAAGAGGAGGCCTTGCCATGGCACTGCAGAAAGTCCTGGGGTAAATCAAGCTGAAATTTAACATTACACACAGTAACTGACAATAATGGAAGACATGAGTATGGGCCAAGAATGGGTGAGAAGGGACTGATGATATCTCCTCCTCTTCTGCACAGGCCACATAATCCTCAAAAATTTCTGATTTTTTCTGCATCTACAACTGGAACAATATGCAGTAAGTGACTCTTCCACCCTAGGAAATGCAAAACCCAAAGAAATATAAAGAGAAACCAAGATTAACTTTTATTATCAATACAGGGGGCTTTAAGAAAGAACACTGAACCAAGGTCACAACATGTGAATATCAGCATGATTGGGAACAGAGAGCTCAGTCTTATTTGGAAACCCCTGAGAGTCAGTGGACAGACCCCTAAGAACTTCATCAGTTTCTGAATAAATGAATACCCAGGAATAAAATTCTGCTTTCTTTTGGATTGGTAGATTTATACACTGATTTGGGTCTAATGGCTGTCAGAGAGAGCAGTGTGAGACAAAAAGTTGCACTTGCACAGGACAGACACAGTCCCAACCCTGATACTCGTTTTCTCATCCTTCAAAAAAGGCTGACAAGGGTTTGAACTCACACTACACTGGACATGCATCATGCAAGTAACAGGAACAGCAGAAACCAGAAATTCATGATGCAAGAATGACAAAATGGTACAAATCCTGTGATTGCACCGAAACAACTCACCCAAACAGTACTTCATTCTTTAGTCCATGGGATAAAGTACAAATTCAAGGTCTTAACACAGTTACAAGGAAAAAGTGCCAACAGTTGTATATATTCCTTGAAGCATGAATTGCTAATGCACTTTCCAAAGTTTTATTTTCTGAACATTATAAACTATGTATATTTCTTCATACAGGTAATTAATCTTACCTGCAGCAGACAAATAGTTCAAAAAAAAGTCAGCTGAAGCTACTCTTCAAGCAAAAAAGAGTTAAGATGCCGAGCTTTCCCTATCCAAATAAGAGTTTCGAGCTGTAAAACAAAAAAATGACCAGCTGGAATTCAAAACTGCTTTAGGCAAATCTGTATGAGACAGAAAATCTTTAGAGGGATCTAGGGAGTTTCTAGTGGTGACGCAGTGGAATGGGTTGCCAGAGGAAGCTGTGAATGCTCCATCCCTGGCAGTGTTCAAGGCCAGGTTGGACAGAACCTTGAGTGGCATGGTTTAGGGTGAGATGCGGCAGCGGGGTTGGAACTGGATGATCTTAAGGTCCTATCCAACCCTAACTATTCTATGATTCTATATGTAAATTTAGCTTCACATATACAACTTTTTAGTTAGTCTTATGATATCCAAAACCTATTTGCTTTATTATAATGCAAGATGAATCAAGATTTGCCTGCCTTGGAAAATATCAGCATTTTAATATATATTATGCCAAGTACAGCATGTACATATAGAAGTTCATCTATATAATAAAGTGTCTCTAGTACATTCCCTGAAGAATTTCAACTGCAAACAAGACTGCATTCACATCCAAGAGTTATTTGCACACAGGACTACTTGTGTGTATCATTTTACCTCAGAGAGAAAAACTAGCTGAAATCAGCATTGGAAATAACGCATCAAACAAATTACTTGCACTCCCTCTTCTTAAAAATCAAGCAAAGACCAAAACTTCTTTGCTTTCAAGAGAGTTTGTTTCCATATCTAGTTCAAACTGCACATGGAGCAATTCATATTCCATAACCACTATTTTTCTGCTGCTTTTAAAAGGATTACTGTATCTTGACAACTGCAGCAAAAGACAAAGACTATCCCAACTGTCCCAAAAAACACAAAAGTATTTCCATAAAAAAGCCACTGATCTAAATTCAACATGCGACACATCAGTGTTGGTACATGGAATATCTTAAAAGGCTCCATGCTTTGTGATAAGAAACCATTGGGGGGGGGGGGGGGGGGGTGGGGTTAGGTGGTTTTTTTGTGGGTTTTTTTTTTTTTTTTTTTTTTTTTAATTTATTTTAATTTACATTTGACAACAATCAATGGATGAGAGTCAACCCTGAAATGTCTAAAATCTGCCTAAGCCTAGGAAGGTTGCTTTGGTCTGTTTTTTAAAAAAGGAAAAATTGAAGGAAGAGTCATATATTAATGTTTCTGTGTTACAAGAGGCTTCATCTGGCAACATTGTTTTGAGCAACCTTAGTGGGTACTGCAGTATCTTCATACCAAGTGCTCAGAATAGTCATGGGCTTTGTGAAACACAGCCTGTATATCACACTGAAGAAAACTGCTTTCATATAGTCTAAAAATTGTATGTAACAGCTCCACAACTCAGTATAACTCATTCCATGTTGTAAATACCTACATATATAACCATACAAGTTATATATAGAACCACTGGGACAGTAATGGTCTCACTATGGACCAGGCAAATGCATTTAGGTTACTAAGCACTGGGTTATTTCCCCCACTTAAAGAAAAACATTACTAAAAAGAGCCCCTAGAACTTAGCAGTGACACACAGACATCTGACACACGCACATATCAATGAAAAACATGCTTTAGGAATAAACAGAAACTATTCCACTACTGGAATAGTTTCTATGCTTATTTAGCATGCGTCCAACATCATATTAACAAAAAAACCTGACTCTCTACCATAATTTCCTCTGAGAAGCAGTCAGTCCTTACCAGAAACCATCAGCTTATGCTGTTCCTGGGTTTTGTATGAGAACCCCCCCAAAGCAGACGGTTGAGGGAACAATAGTGCCACCACCTTGCCTTACACCAACATGCACAGGCAAATCAAGTCAGCACTTGCAAAGGGATGAACCAAGAGAACAAAGTCCTCTACTTGAGCATTTCCATTTAAGTTATGACATTCAGTCATATCTTCGAATCCAGCCCTGCCCCTTGAGGACAAGGGAGAGCTTTAAGGCAGAAAAGGAAACAGGAACTACTTAAAACCTGTGTTACTCCCAAAGTCTTTGGTAAGGTGCTCAAGATCTCCAACTGAGCAGATTGTCTTTTTGAGCTGAAGTTATCTGAAAACTATAATAAACCAGATTTTATTTCTTCTCCTATGAGTAATAAAAACTATAAAAAAAAAATTGTGCCACTGACTCTGGAAACTGCTGATTTTGGCTTAAACTTGCCAGCTTCACACAGACCAGCATTTCTCTCTTGGGAAAGGCTTGTATTTATACCCACTTTGAAAAAAACGTAACCAGATAACAGAAACGCTGTGGGCCATTATTCTGATAGCGTCATGTACCTTTCAAAAACATTCCTTGAAAAGCCATTTCAGAATAAAACCAGCAGAAACTTTTCTGAGGTTTCCTTTTAATCAGGCATAAGAAACATGGCACAGCTGCTACTTACATAGTACTTAGCTGTGAAGTCCTGATCTAGACTACAAAGGTTAGGAACTTACAAGCTTTCTACCTGCAAAGCTCATAATGAAATTCAAGAAATTCCCATACATGAAGGGTCTGGGCAATCAAGACATAATGGTGCATTATATGAAGATACAGCCTCACAGCACAGAGACAGAAGACCTGCACAGATTTAAGTGATATACAGATTCACACAAGGAAGCTTATTTCAACAGCATTTGTCAATTGGGATGACATAGCTTAAAGATCAAAGGACTGATACTTGGTTCATGAATTCTTGCCACTGGCATAACCCACTCTATTTTGCTCCTGGTTTTAGTTGCCTGGCTCAAAAACAAAACACTGAGGAGAACTGAGGGCAAAGCAGATGGGAACTGCCAAGTTTGCACAATGCTGGCTCCTGGCTGAGGGGAAGGTGCAGAACTTTTACACTGTAGCTACAGAAAGACATGGTGGGAGCCAGACTGCAGATTTAACATCAGGCTGAACCAGACAAAAAAACACAGGGATTTGCTCTCAAATGACTTACTGGTGACCTGAAAAATGAAAAAAAAAAAATCCACAGGGACACAAATGTGGACGGAATTTCTGGTTTATGTTCCAACAGTGCCTCTTGCTCACAGGTATTTCAGAGCAAGAGGATGTTTTTTCTCTTCCCCTGCCCTCTTATTTTTCACATTTATATCAAGAAAGAAGTTTTGCCTTACTTGTAGTTACTGACAAACTCGGCAGAAGACCTTTCTCAGCCCTCATCTGTAGGACACACAGAATCTTGAACAAAAGCTGTTTTTCCCCCAACTGTCTCAAAGGAAAACAAAGATGAAGAGTTTCATACAGTGATTAAACTCATCCTTCACATGCTCTAGCTGTGGTGTGCTGTGTTGGTGTAACTCTCCCTGATCTTCAGTCTTCCAAAAAATAGAAAATTCTACAGGAAAAAGAAGATATGAAATCTGGTATTTTGCACTAAAGGGATGGAGAACTCTATTTCTGAAAGTTCATCTCACAGTCTTCCCCCTCAAGTGACTTGTGTTTCAGTTCACAGAAGAGTTGAGACTGGAAGGGACCACTGGAGGTCATCTAGTCCAACCTCCCTGTTCAAGTAGGGTCTCCTAGACCACCATTACTCAGGATTGTGGCCACGCAGCTCCTGAATAACTCCAGAGCAGAAAACTCTACAACCTCTGTGGGCAACCTTTTCCAATGCTCAGTTAACCTCACAGAAAGTTCTTCCTCATGCTAAGATGGAACTTCCTGTGCTTTAGTTTATATCTGTTTCCTCTTACCCTATCAGCTGGCACCACTGAGAAGAGCCTGACCTCATCCTCTTGACACCTACCTTCCAGATACTTACATACATTGATCAGATTCCCCCTGAGCCTTCTCTTCGTCAAACAGGTCCATCTCCCTCAGCTTTTCCGCATAAGAGAGATGGCACCAGATCCAGAATCATTCTAGCAGTCCTTCCCTGGACTTGTTTAGGAGCTCCACGTCTCCACTGTACTGGGGAGCCTGGAACTGGACACAGGAGAGGCCTCACCAGGGCTGAGTAGAGACTTCTTGACTTGCAGGCCACACTCTTCCTAATGTACCCCCACTGGCCTTCTTGCCCACAGGGGCACACTGCTGCCTCATGGACAACTTGCCGTCCACTACACACTCAGGATCCCCAGGTCCCTCTCTGCAGAGTTA
>JASSUY010019676.1:0-41573 GCA_032466535.1 Forpus xanthops
CCCCTGATCATCCTCGTGGCCCTCCTCTGCACTTGTTCCAACAGTTCTGTGTCCTTTTTATGTTGAGGACACCAGAACTGCAGACAACACTCCAAGTGAGGTCTCATATTTTCCATTTTTTCCACTACACAACCAGGGTCTTCCTTAAGGAGACAACTTTCAGCTTAGAAACATGAGTCATAGAAACATTACTTTAACTGGGCTGCAAGGCAAAGATACATTCAGCCTGTTTGAATTCAGAGGCAAGGTGTGAAAGCAAACTGGAGGGAGTTTGCAGATAAACTAAGCAATTGTCTGACTGCATTTCTGTTCAAAGCAGCACCAACCATGAGTTGTATAAATCCATTTTATGCAGTCTTTTTTGTTAATATCAGATATAAACTCCAAAACCTGCAATTCTGGGCCTTAAATCTGAGGTGTCTGAATTTACTGTTATATTGTGAAAGTAGATTGCCACATCATCATATTCAGCCTTCAGTCTATACAACTTCTAAAATGAGGTTCTGCTTCAATATGCAAGTTTTATGGTACCTATATGCCTTCTGAAAAAATGTTTTTTCACAATAATAACTAGTATTTTACTATCATTGACAATAATGTTTATTAAATACTATAGAACATTATGAGACAGTCAGAGATATGCATGAAATCTCCTTATATGAAAGTCCATTTACCTAAGGAGACAGGCACATTTCCAGTGTGGTTTATAGTTTAAAAGTTGCTATAATCTCAGTCTGAGAAATCCTGAAAGACAGATGAGGTTCCAGAAGACTGGGAAAGGTAAAAACCATCTGCAGAAAAGGGCATAGCCCGAGAATGATAAACATTGTGGCATGGTTTTTTTATTTCTTTATTTTTTTGTTAATTTAAATTAAGTACCCAGAAAAGAGCAAGTAAAAAATAGCAAGGACCAGTGATGAGTCAGGGTAAAACTGTATGAAACGAAACAAAATTCTTTCCACAGCAAAGTAGCAGGTTTTAGGAAAAGGAATGAGCAACTAAAGCCATATATGCTAACTCTGTGATTTTGACATTGTTTTACAGCACTGTCTGATTGTTCTTACTCTTAGT
The DNA here is from genome assembly GCA_032466535.1 of Forpus xanthops. Taxonomy (NCBI): domain Eukaryota; kingdom Metazoa; phylum Chordata; class Aves; order Psittaciformes; family Psittacidae; genus Forpus; species Forpus xanthops. The sequence goes on from JASSUY010019676.1 coordinate 1,072, forward strand.
ATTGTGTATTTAATTATTCCTACCTAAATGCAGTACTTCTTGTTTTTCGTTGTTGAGTTGCGTAACTTTTCACACTGATTTCTGAACTTGTCGTGATGATTCTCAATTTGCATCCTATCCTTTCATAGGATAGGATGCAAATATCATCACCTTTCATGAAGTGAAAGAATTCTCTGCAGTGATAACTGAATGGTATTTAACAATCCTCTCTACTGTGTTATCTGAAATATTAATGGAAGTTTTGACTAGTGCTAGACCTCAGGTAGAATCCTACTCAATCCCATGTGCAAAATCCTTCTATTTTGACATGAATAGCAAAACCAGCTGCATTTTCACAACATGATGCAGCAGTCCTCAGAAAACTAGGGGCATATATTATCACAAACTGAACATGAGTCAATAGTATCAATCTAGAATGAAAACAGAAAACACTGTACTAGGATACATAAGCCAAAATGTAGCAATGAAGATGTGAAGTAATGACATTTTTGGACATTACACTTGTGAAAACTATGTGACCACTTAGAGGTAATTCAGGAGATGTTAGAGATGTAAAATACAGCCTCGGAGATAAACCACAAAGAACTGAGTTCATTTCACCTAAAGAAAACTCTGAAGACACATATGCAGTCAAATATGTAAAGGGGTAGTGACTGTGGAGACAGAATATAATATTCTCTGCCCACTACAGATAGAATAAAATGTAAAGGTCTTAAATTACAAAAAGTGATATAAATTAGAAATTAGAAATACTCTTCTAGTGGTAAAGACATGAAAATATGTTGCTAACTTTGCATGTTCCCAACACTACATTAATAGTCAAGTAAAAATGTCACCCAAACAATGCTTCCTTAACTTACCTTAGAAAATGCCATGTACGCCACATCTAAGGTCTAAGACTGGATTGTTAGCTAGATTTTGGTTATAAATTACAAACCACAGACTCACTACCTTACCAAACACACTCTAAATCATAGAAAGATGGAAAGGTTTAAGTTGGAAGGGGCCTTATCATCTACTTCCAAGCCCCTGCCATTTTGTTTTTCAATTTTATTTTGCAGAAGATTTTTTTATTTAAAAGTAAGTTGTAAGGAAGCTGAGTTCCATATTCTGCTAAAAAAACAGAGGCAGAGTTAAGCTAGATCACTTATTCTAGGCTTGAAAACATTTTGCATAGCCATTGAGAGTTCTTTAGGAGTCCAACACTGATTTCAGCATGAAATCTTTTCAAAATGCCAGTCATAGAATCACAGACTGTTTTGGGTTGGAAAGGACCTTAAAGTTCAATCAGTTCCAAGCCCCTGCCATGGGCAGGGACACCTTCCACTAGAGCAGATTGGTTCAAGCCCCATCCAACCTGGCCTTGAACACTGCCAGGGATGGGGCAGCCACAGCTTCTCTGGGCACCCTGTGCCAGTGCCTCAGCACAATCACAGGGAGGAACTTCTGCCTATTCTCTAATACCAGCACACTTTGGAACTGAAAGGCAAAACCTTCAGTTAATCCAACTCCACCAATATAAACACATTCTTGAATTTAGTATTGGCGGGAGCATCTTACTGGACATGAGTTCTGGAGCCTACAGCACCAAGTAAGGAAGGGAGTGAGATGACAACTGGCAGGAGAAACGTTTGCTACTGGCCTGGATTTCTACATTGGTGGAAATCTGACCCCCATTTTCACTACTTTAGTACCTGAGAAACAAAGAGGCATCTTAGAAAACTGCAGGTATGCAGAGCGTGGCCCTGGGCCTCGCATTTAACCGAATTATGCAGATTTGGTGCCCCCTGCTGTCTTTCCTTCTGCTGCCAGAGTGACCGGTGAAAAATAGCAGCAAGCGCTAAATGCAAAGCACCCCCAAAGGGCAAATTAAAGACGCTGCCCAAAGAGGCACATTTAAACTAGAGCTTGAGTTCACAGGAAACATCCAGGAGCTGAGAAAAGCAGAGCTGTACATTGGTACAGCAATGATCACAAATAGGGGAAAGCATCAAGTGCACCATCACCAACCAGAACGGCAGAGAGATATGAGCTTCAGCATTGGCACACCTCCATTGCTTGGAAGCAGGACTTAGCCGTTTGTGGGGATGAAGCCATATGAAATCCTTGTGATCTCCTTCCTCACTCAGCACTGGGTCTGCTGCATTCCTGCGTCTCACCTCCAAATAGAGAGTTTAAATAGACTTTAAATACTTTTGTATTATGATAAGATCTAGAGGCCTCAAAACATCTTAGTGCCAACCAGTGGTACACCCAGGGACATACTGGGTGCATCTACATAAGCTTTTGTATCAACTAAACTGAACAATGTGCTCCAGGAGGGTACTCAATACACCAAGGTCCTGCATGGGAGAAACCTAGAGCTAATGCAGAGTAAAACCCCTCCAATGGACACAGCAGAGCTGCTGGGACAGCAACACAACCTGTTTACAGAGTAAATCTTCTTGGGCCCTACTGCATGCTAAAGTAGATGTACCCACTTAAAAAGATACTCGCCTGCAGAATCTCACTGCTGCTGAGGGCAGTTGCCTATCCTCTTCCATTTCGTTAGCACCAGCAATTGTCTAGTGGCACACAGGGCTTGACTTCCAAACTTAATTAAAAACTAATCTCCCTTTTTTTCTCCCAGGGCTGGTTTTTGATTGGATCAGTTTATTGTACGGTCATGTGAGTGGCTGGTCTGATGCAAAAAGGGGGAGGAAAAACCTTTTGGAAGAAGTAGAGTCTTAGATTGGCTCAGGCTAAAGATGAAACTTCTGGCCTAAATCAAAAAAGGGTATGAGGTACCAGCAGGTACAATGGCTTGTCCAAAACAATAGAGCACATTTCTATCGCATGTGTGTTGAAATCCTGCTATAATCAATGGCTGAGATTTTACATCCCTAACTTTTTTAATTTCTCCATTGGTTTCTTGCCTGTTCCTTGAACTTCTGGAATTTAAGGGAATTTAAGGGATGATGAAATAAAGCTACGGTGCCCCATCTGAGCCCTTGTGGAACGGCAGGCAGGACTTTTCAGGGAAGAATGTCCAAGTGATTTTCTACTATAAATCAACAAGTGATTTTCTACTATAAATCAACTGATAATTTTGCCTGTTGATTCTCAAAGACATCTCTCTAAAGGGGCCTTTGTTCAGTAGTTGGTCAGTCAGTTACTTCATCTTTTGGCTATTTGTGCTTGAAGATGAAAATACAGACATGCAAAAACTCCAGAGAAGGAACAGTCCTCGCCACCACAGGGGTATTTGGTGACTGAGACAGGTGCCTGTATTCCTGAAAACACTGGTGTTAAAGTGGTGTTGTACTGTACCTCAAACATGTGCACCAGAGGATGCTTCATCCTTTCATACTCTCCTGGTGTTCAAAGGTTCTTAGGGCTGATACTGGAACTACGAGTCACTGACTTTATGGAAAGGCTTCCTGGTGAACAAAATGAAATTTCTGTTATTTTTTAGGGTCTGAGAAGGTTTTTCAGCTTCAAGAGAAAAGAATTTCTCCAGCTTCTCTGACACACACCAAGTCCTAAACAGCCATTTTCACCTCTTGAACTCTTATGACTTAGAGATGGTATGATCCGTATTACATCTGCTGTACTAGCACTTAAACAAACATCCTTTAAAAGATCTTGCTCACTCCCACCATCCAGAAATGCTATTTTGTATTTCATAAGTCTTGTTTTTATACCTCAGCACTCAAAACACCAGAAGGCAGGAGTCTAGCCTAGTAATTATTAACCATTTCACCCTGGTACAAAACCAACTTGCTTATTACATCCTTTATAGTTGTTATTTTACTCAGTGTACTGGCTGCAGGGGCCGAGTCTAAAAATTCGCTTCTGTCTCCTCTATTGTGTAAGTTAGCAGTCTGTCCTCTTTTCACCCCTTTTCAGGGTGAAACACATCCACACACAGCCATGTCAGGCGTTGTGCAAGAAACAGATTATGAGGGTGGATCCACTTGTTTTGATCTGACAGAGCACTGTGGCTCACCCTGTTTCCAGGCTCTGAGGCTGCTCTGAAGTTAATATATTAATGTGTGTATCTCACAGCCACCACTTACAGAGAGCCAAGCCTCAGTGCTCTTGAAAGCAAGGAGCTAATTTCTAACTATTGAAATGAACTTGAGCACTGGAAGAGCTGGTTTGTCACAGAAGGGTGCTATGAAGAGGGATGAGCGTGGCGGTTTAAGTCAGAAGGTCTTATTATCACTAGGCCTCAGGGCACCAGCTTATCAGTAGGGGTGTAGCTTTATTGGGAAAACTGTAGTTTATGATATTTATGTCTGTATCTGAAACATTTGGTTTCAGTGAGATATCAGAGACACCTCATGAGCCTTTGGCATGCTGCATCATAGCAACTAATAACAATTACCAGGAGATGCTCTTCCCGTGTATGCCAGGACCCACTGTGCAGGAAGGGATAAAATACATAACCCAGTACATAAACCATGCTCTTCCCAATACATAAACTAAGGTGGTAAATATCAAGATACATGTCAGATTTCATTCTTCTCTCAAAATACTCTTTTTCTTATAATTCAAGTGTTGGAACAGGTTTCTTCCAGTTAGCACATACCTGTGTCTTTTTATCTAAAAATGCAGGTTTGCACATTGTGAATTGTAGCTTTCTCCTCATAAAGTGGGAAAACACTTTTAGAAGGAAGAATACAGAACTGGGCAGCAAAAAAACCCCAAACTCAGTTCACAATGTAAACAAAAGATCTTGCACTTAGTGCACTTGTTAGACATCCTGTCTAGAATAGGATGGCAAATTGCCTGAGGCTTTGTTTATGCTGGCTAGCAAAAAATGGTGTAAACAAGTTGAAGAGAAACTGGTTTCTAACATGATTTATCCAGTCTGTGGGGACTAAAATCAAGCTTTTTAAGGCTAAAAAGCAACAACAACATAAAATATTGCACTAGTGGGAGGACTGAAATGAGATAAAAGTAAAATCAAGAAAAACAAGAGCAGGCATCTATGACCCCAAACCAGAATTCAAGTCATTCAAATACAGAATAAACAGTGGAATAACACCAAGTACAAACAAACTTCTGTGGTAAATATCCACATTTAAGGGTTAGTTTCAAAAGCAAAAGATCTATTCACAGTCTCCTTCCAGAAACTAAACTACAATTGTACCAGGTGTACACATCTTACTGTATCAATAAACACCAGTATACACTCTTACATTAGGGCACCATAATGTCACATACTTTTGTTTTTCTTACCAGAAGCTGGAAGACAAAACCAATCTTCACCCTGCAATTAAGAACACCAGGTGACTATCTGTTAGTCTACACAGTAAACATTCTCCCTTTCTGGCTGCTGGTTCCCTGTCCATGCACAGACGACTAAATAGTGGGAATTCACATGTCATCCCAATTCTGGATGTAGACAGGGTGCACACATTCAGGGAGCCTGAAGAGCACTCCTGAGGCAGACAGTACAGATGCAGCTAAGTGCAGCCAAGAAGAGGGCCTTAGGCAATAACTGACTTTGCGGCTCTGTCTAATCTCTGGGTTTGTAAGTGGATGCCTTTTGACATTGCTCCTATTGCTATGTAGGAAAAAAGCTTCTGTAGTTCCATGAGGCATTCCCAAAAATAGATATAACTGTATGTAACAGGTATGTGCTGCTTAGTTCACTACAGTTAGACGTTACGAATTTTGATGGTATTCCTTTATCTAAAACATGCCACCAAGAGTAAGTATTTTATGGTCAGCAATCTATAGACAATGGAATTTAATTTCCCATTTACCAGGTATTTGGAACTAAATCTGTATCCAGTGTTCTGTAATAAAACACAGCTCATAAAGTAATATGATGCTTTGGAGTATAAATATGACACATTATGCACAGCATATAATTTAATCACTCTTAACTATGGCATAAATGGTTGGAGGTGAAGGCCACTTAGACTAATACTAATTACACCTTTGCACCTTTATGAACATACTGACTGAAGTACTTATCAGCCATGCACACAAGCAATTTGCTCTAAGCCACACAATGAGTCAGTGGCAAACAAAGGAGGGGAAACAAGCTCCCTTTATCTCCCCGACTTCTGAGCCAGCTTCTGCCAACAAGAATTAAAAGCCATTTCATACTTCACTGCAATGGAGCAAATTCTTGTCATTCATCCAGTGTGTTTTATTGGAGTTGCAACCTCAGCCTCATAAGATACTAAAAAGCTTTGTACAAGTAAACACAAATATATAGGTATGTTTGTTAAATACGGTAAAACATAAACTAAATGGATGAAACTCATACAACTCCTAAACCAGCTTATTTTTACTATCTGTACAAATTACCGAGGAAAAGAGTAGTACCCTTAAAAGCACACATTTATTGTGTAAATCTCAGTATTTTATGTAGCCTTTAGGTTCACTGCATTCTACGCCACGTTTTTATGGTTCTTTAAATGACCACTGGGTGTCACAATTATCAACAGTAAGCTCTACACTGTGAGGACTTTTCCAGGCTCATTTCAAAGATTCCTATCATCAGAGATAATACCAATTCATGCACCCATAGCATTAATAGCCACCCGCATTGCAAGATGAGGAAATGGTTTCCTCAATAAAAATGAAAATCAGAGTCAATACAATGTTCTTTTAGAAAATACAGCAAAAATGGAGATTTGGTTTTCAAGTGTATTCTACAGGTAAGATTCTGTCGCACTGCACATTTGTGATGTATTTGCACTGCTGGAGTGGAATGAGGCAATTCCATACTTCATGGACTTGAGGAACAGTTTCCTCTTTCAAGAATTATGCAACAGCAGAATCAGTTATTTCCTCTCCATTTTTTAAGAAGCCCATTCACTCAAAGAGAGTCTAAATACTTTGGCAGTATAAATTACACTGTAGCTTTCTGTTCCAGCTCTCAGAATCACACAACTAGCAGACAAACATGAGTTGTCATGGTTTTTAATTGCAAAGTAAGTTTGTGGTCTTCATCACAGAACAGAAAATGTGACCCCAGTGTAATAAGTGCCTATTCAAGTTTGCAGATCCACATTTATACCTTACATCTGGAGTACTGGAAAGCTGCTCCATTGATCCAAAGCATAGGCTGCAACAAGTAAATTATTTGCAATTATACAGGGTACTGCTATATATTCTATATAATTTAAACCATGTAACCATCAAGTTTCAGTTTAGACTTCACACCCTCTGCATGAACATCAGGAAGGGCTGGCATAACTGTGGACATACAGGAGACGACACAGTGGACAGTCAGTGTCATGCCAAGCAGGCTGGTGCTCCTAAGTGCTTGGGGCCACCACAGTGTCTGCAGGATGCTTGGGAAGCCTCTGTAGTACACATGCTATAGGACACTGGTCTGGAGCAGGTGCTGAAATCAGTCAGGGGCTCGTGTTAGAGAGCATTCTGGACAACAGAGGGTTTGGGATCTTTGCCAGGCTCCGTACAATGTGAAGAAGAAAGGAAGAAAGCATTTCCTGGCATATACTGGAGTTTGGCATTGGAAGGCTGACTGAAGGAGTGTGAGCATAGTTCTAACTGTCCCCACCAGGTGGGCAACTTGTAGCTGCTGCTACATTTGGAGTTTCCCATTCCCTTTTTCTCACCCATCTCTGACTTTGGAAACAGAGAACTAAAAATGGAAGCAGAGAACTAACTTAATCCCTGAAAATGAGGCTCAGCAAAAGCACCCATAGTTCCTGGCCACAGATCAGGGGACGGGTGAGAGATACAGGCTGAGACATGGGCAGCTGAGACAGAAATGCCAGACAGGCACTGTCGTAAGAGACATGTAACACAGGCACCAGCCTCTCTTATGCACTATGTTTAGGGCCCCATATTGCCTTAAGCAAATCACCCTGCCCTGCCCAGCACTTTCCAGCTCTGCCATTTCAGACACTTGCTGCCTGATTGGCTAAAATGACTGTCTCAGCCAGAAATGTATTTACTTTTCTGCCTTATTTTTACCTTTAACCTATTTTCATCCAAGCCCAGATGTACACAAGAAGGCACACTCAAAAGAATATAAGCATTATCTAATACATAAAAGATGGATGCAGAGAGGAAGAGAATTAAGCTGTTCTTCATGCCTAGCATGGCATAAGAAATAATGGGTGTAAACTGCAGGTGGAAGGTTTAGATTAGGTATTAGAACCGTTTTTTTAACAGTAGGCAGAGTTAAGGACTTGAATAGATTGCATGAGGAGGCTGTGAAGGATTTCAGAAACAGGTTAGACAAATATTTATCAGGACTCATATTGGTGTATGTGTTTGCAGACTGGAGCAAGGAATGGATTGCTCAAAGTCCCTTCCAGTCCTGTTTTCCTATGATTTTGATTCAGAGGTGTCTAATGGCCTATCTTCCATTAGGGATTGTTCTCACAATCTTAAAACACTGCCATCAAAAGAATCGGGAGGATTATTTATTTTTGTAATTAACATTATTCCAATTCCCTCTCTCCTTACTCAAAAAAGCCCTCTCACTCTTCAACACATTCAACTGCAAAGCTGAATACAGCCAGTAAAATAGTGAAGGCATTATACTGACAGCACTGATAAAACACTGTGGTAATAATACAGCAAGTGATCTGAAATCTATATTTCTTTTGACCAAGTTCTCGCCCCTTATACTTTTTCCTCCTCCTCCCCACCCCAACACAATACCTAATTTTCTAAATTACTAGAGCTATTATGCACACTTTCATTACCATAGCAGGTGCAGTTACTTAGACCATTAATGTCCTAGCAGTAGTGTAAGCTGGGAATGACCCCACTGCAAATTAACAGTTCAGACACAAGAGGTGAATGGTGCTTTAAAATACAGCTGGAAATCTTCCACTGTACCCAAACAGGACTTGATCCAGGGTGCTTGTCTGAAAGCTGCTCCCTTAACACAAGTCACTTGAGTTGGAGGAGAAAAGCGTTACAGATTAATTCTGGTTTGTGGAGAAAAGAGGTTCTTTTAAGCTGAAGTTAAAAGCTGCCAGCAAGCATCAGCAACCTATTTGGAAATTCTGAACTGACTCCTGATGTGATTTGACCATGGGCTTTTTCTCCCCTTGCTATTGTATTATTTCTATGAAGTCAGTCACCAAAAGCTTCTCTGATTCAAATTTATTCTTTCTACTCTTTCCCTTCACACTATTGGGCCACTATTTGTCTTCCTTTTCCCCTTCCCACTGCTTTTCAATAACAACTTCCTTTTCAACAGTTTGAAAGACTGAGGCCAACATCAAGAAAAAACCTACAGTGGAATCCCCTCTATTCATACTGTTCTGTTTATACCTTCCAATTTTGTCTCCTTTCTCTAAACTGTAAGCTTACTGGGGCATAGTCAGACATTCATTTTATGCCTATACTAAATATCCACAAAAATATGGTTCACTTTGCCTGGGCCTATAGTGATTACTGGTTCATGGATATTTAAAATATTGAATAAGTAATGCAATGTAATGTAGTGTTGAACTGTGGCTACTACCACATACTTTCTTAGAGAAGCAAAAAAATAACCTCCAGAATTCTTCCTGAGATATTACAAAAAAATTACTCCAAACAAGAGATGCAAAAAAGACAGAATGATGCATCATATTGAGAATGCTGCTGTGCTGCTCACAACCCCATGTGTCAAACCACAGCACTAGCCATGGAGCGGGGTCCTACAGGGTTTGGTTATTTGCATCACCTGTGCTAAATATTCTGACTAACTTTGGTTTAGCTACCTGACATATTACTCATATAAACCTGCTGTTAAATGTAGGATATGACTTCACAGCTGAGCACAGCACTCCTACCAACTAACTCCAAAACAAGATGCTGCAAAGGTGTGTCATCAGGGCACCCCACCCCAGCTAATGAGTATGGCAAGCAGCTGGGAAGGCCGGCTAAGGCAGAAGACCTGCCACTTCCACAACCCCAACCCAAAGCCTAGTGTCCCCGTGGGTGCTGGAAGGAGGAGTAAGCTAAGTGTTAGACCCATCTCACTTCAAAGACTTTAAGAAATAGCCTTTTGGTGTCTGTGTAGAACATACAGATGTAAAGATAAGATCTACTTCTCTTTCAACTCAGAGACCTCTTTAAGTGAGATTCTGGTCCAGCTAGACACAGCAATCCTTCTTTGTTCACAGTGGCCTAAATTGCTCTTCTTCAGCAGAGCTATATGAATGGCAACATGATCAGAAGTTACAACAAATTTGGTCTTATATTGTTGTTGATTAATAATGTCATTCCATAAATGCTAATTTATTTCAAAGGACCCTGCTGTGACCTCACACCAATAAGAATTACAAAAAAACAGCCAGGGGAATCACATATGTGTAGCCAGTCTTAAACTAATGTAAATCTCATTTAATGAAACAAGTAACAGGCCAAATGTATTATCTACCTGTACTTACTAAAATAGAAATCTATACTAAATATTATTTGAGATAATCACCATGGGTCATACCCAATGAGCCCCATTCTGATATGTGACTTAACTCTTTGTCACATAAAACTTCTGAGTTGTAAAGAAAGCAGGATTAAGCCAAACAATTCCATGAAATCATTAGCTTCCCACCACAAACACAAATCAGACACGTGTAAGAATAAAAAGCCAGTTTGGCAAGATACCATAGTGCCAAGTCAGGTTATAATAATTTCTAATTAACACTCTTCCAAGTTTCAGTGTTACTTATTTGCATGTCAGTGTCACTCAGAACAGTACAAGAGTAGTGAGTATTCCTGCCTATGAAAACCTCTAAAAAAACATGAAAGAAGAATTTACAGCCTGATCTGCACAAACAGAAATGGCAAAAAAAAATGACAACTGAACTTGACAACCTGCGATGAATACATTTTCAGAAATGAGGAAACTGATATGTGTCCACTGGCAAAGCATAAATCATCACAAGTTGAATACCTGAATGTGTGTGTTTTTAAAGCAACCAAACTAATTGAGCAACAATAACTACCCTTTACTATCTAACGAACTGTACATATGAGATTCTAGGTAAGCCCAAGAGTCACAAGACCTATACCCTGAAAACTTCCCTTTCCTCCTTCCAGCTGGAACTACTTCCCACTGTGCCTCCCAGCTCTGACTGTTTGCAGCAGGACACACTCGTCTCTCAAATGTGGCATTCTGAAGAAGTGTCATTAAACAGGAGTTGCTTACAAATAAGGTATTAGTATTTATAGAAAACTAGGAATTAATTTAAAAATTCTACAGATGTATCATCTTGTGCTAATGGACAAAAATAGTAATGACAACATACACGGTGTCCTTTCCATTAGTCAAACTGGTAATGAGCAATGCAGCCAAATGAATGTCAGTAAAACTTACCTACCATACCATGCTTCAGAGACCTTTTTGGCAGTCCTCCTTAAGAGAGAGGCCACAAAAGCATAAAGGTTTAATCTCCATGTATTTGAAATTCCTGTATTATTTGTGAGGCAAAGATTCAAATAAAGTGTGTTAGTCACCACAAACAACTGTCAGTGTCCACCTATATCCCACAGATTGTATCCTCTTCAAAAAAATAAGCATTCTAGAAAATAGGAGAACACTACACTTTCTACTTGAAAAATTAGGTTGGTTTAGTACCAAAGACCCAAATGTATCAGTCAAAGACAAGAAATATTCAAGTATAAGGCACTAGGAGTTTTTAGAAAAGGATCTGAATAAACTCTTCTGCAAATCGTAATAGTTAAAGGTCATAGAATCACATGGGTTTAACAGCTTTTTACTGTTAGCTCAGAAGGAGCTTCTGTCTTGCATGAGTGTCCTTCTGAGAGTTTGAGTGCAATGCTGTTGGGCCATGACTCTGCTTCCCCCTCCTGCATCTCAGGGCAGTGTAGTTCTGAAAAACACTATTTTCACGTATGCAGCAGAAGCACTTTTGTGCTGGGTTACTGGTGGTGTCTTGTGTTCTTTATTATAGCAGCTATTTGAAACTTAATGAGGTCTTAAGTACTAGAGTAAGTGCCAAAGCTGACGTACTGGAGAACAGTTACAAGTTAGATGAAGTGGTGAAGACTTTACTAGGTAAATGTATGGAGCCACACGAAGGACTCTTTTCTCTAATGTTGTTTCTTTATTTCTGATGTAAATACTATGCACCAACAGGGAAGGAGAAGCTTGCACAGAAAGCTGTATTTTAAGCTATATGCAAAGATACAGTTGCCACAGAACCTAGTGTTATCCCTTAAAATAAAGGGCACTTAATAGTAATGCAATGACATTCTTGTGACACTGACCTTTACTCTCTTGTCCAAAGCAAGCAAGGAGGATCTGGCAGTTCACTTGCTTTTAAACATGAGCTTGGGAAAACCACATATTCCTGATTAAGAAGGTAAAAAAAAAAAAAAAACAAACCCAACTAAGTAATCCCAGGGCTCCAAGGAGCTATTCACAACTTTAATGTTAAGATATAATCTGCTGGTGATTACGTAATAATTTCCCTTCTCTGCCCATTCCAGAGTCGATATGAGATACTATAGTCTACATGCCCAGTCTTGAAAGTCTAGTTCCAGGTGTAAGAGCTCACTGCAATACAACCCTCTAGAGAAAACAGAAAAAACAGACAGAAGGGACTAGTATACATGTCCTCTGGGGAGAGGCAGGTCCTGATTCAGTGGATAGGCAACAGAAAGTGGTGTGTTACCCCATTCAGGGTTAGGCTCTAGGAGCTATGTGGGAGTTCGCAAACACAATCAACAAGCCTGAAATAACAATTGCCTTGAGAGCTAGCAAGAAGTAAAAGGCAGGGGAGCGGCCCTCCAGTAGGAAAAGTAAAATAACTGCAACAATAGAAGGATAAATCTAATCTCACACAGAAACACCGATAACCCATCTGAGACTTGGACATGAAACCAACACACAAATATTAAGGAACACAGACTACAAGAGACGCTCTTAAACAACGGGCTTGGAAAGCCCCATGGGACAAAATCAGTGCAAGGCTTTTCTGCAGAATACCTGCCAGCTCCTGCTGCACAAAATGGCAAGAAGGGGATTTAGGAACTGTTAGAGTGAACATTTATGCTTATCAAGATGTGGAGAGAAAAAAACCCCAAACCAATAGTCCAAGTATGCTGTAATTCTGACTGTTGTAAGTGTGGGAACATCTCCTTGACGCACTGACACGATAGTCTACCATCTTTCCAAATCCTGGCTATCCAGAACTTCCTAATATATCTGAAAATGAGTGATATACCACAGTATACACAGCCAGATTTTGCAGGCTGATATCTAGGATAGTCTCAGACAGATAAATCATGCATGCAAAGCAAGTCTGACATGTCAGATTCACAGCATATGTAATACTGTCTTGCTCTACATGCTCAGAAAAGTTGTACAATAAGTACCAGTTTGGCATCAGACCTCTTGCACATGTATGTTTTATCTGACCATGCAGAGAAGTCTGACTTCTCCCAGTACATGGTATCCTGCACACCCAGAAAGATACTGATAACAACAGAAACATAGGGAAAGCCATGCCAGATACCTGTTCCCTTCCTATGAGAAACTGGATTGACCACATAATAATATGGAACACCCTGTACAGAACAGGACATTCTGTACTACATGGGATCCTCAGCACTTTCTGACATTTATTTTTGCTACCACACCACGCTGTGATTGTCCAGGAGAGCGCAGAGGTCAGCATCAGTGTATGTACACGAATTTGGCCGACAGAAGACACAGTGTGATTACCTAATATTTAACTAGGTTAGAGTAGCACTAATGCACTTATCCTTGCCACATGAGCTCATCTACAATGCTTCCTGCCAGAGCTTTGGGACATTCTATTAGTAACCCCCAAGACATGACAATTACTGAGTCATCAATATTGTTTCCCCCATATCACAGGGATTCTTCTCAGAATTGTAGTTATAATCACAACAAAGTTAAAGTTGTGCAGGATCCTTTGCAGGTCAACCTCCTGCTCCAAACAGGTCTATCTTCAAAGCTGAACTAGATTGCTCAAAGCCTTGTCCAGTCTAGTTGTATCTCCATGCATGGAAAGTCCACAGCCAGTCTGGGGATGTGTTCCAGTCCTTAGCCACTCTCACTTTGAACTTTTCTTACCCACAACTGGAACTTCTCTAGGTGCAACTTCTCACTTTTGTCTCTTGTCCTGTTGCTGCGCACCTCAGAGAGAAGCCTTGTGCAGTCTTCACAATTCCCCCTCAGAAGGTGAACACTGTAATTAGATCCTGGCATAGCCAAAACCACTTCCTCAGCTTCTCCTTGTACTTCATGTGCTCTAGCCTCAAATACCTTCACAGCACATGCCTGCTGGGTATATTGATAATATAGCTCTGTAGATGTTGAATTCCCATGCTGAATTTCTTTTGATCACAAGGATGGCCAGGCCCTTTTCTGCGGGGCTACTCCCAAGGCAGTTGGCAGTCAGCCTGCAGCATTGTATGAGGATAGCCTGTCCCATGTTCAGGACTTTGCACTTGTCTCTGTTGACCATCACAAAGCTCTTGCTGGCCCATTCCTGCAGCTTGCCAAGGCTACTCTGGCAGCTGTGGCCTCCAGTATGACAACTGATCTCCCCAATCTGGTGTAGAGATCAGATGAACACTTGCTGAGTGCGCATGGTGTCTCATCTGACCCACTGATGATCATATCGAACAGGACTTGCTCCAGTATCACTCCCTGATCCCTCCTAACTGGGCATCAGTCAGACTTTCAAACCAACAAGGCACTACCCTGCAAGCCTGGTGATACAGCTTTTTTTTTCCACACACATAGTCTGTCCACCCCATCCACATCTCCCCAGTTACAAGGTTACTGAGGAAGACCCTATAAAAACCCTAAAAAAGTCAAGCTTAAATGGCATACTGTGATTTTTCCTTGATCACTAAGCCCAAAGTCAGTGACATTGGGTCAGACATACTGAACTTAAAGGCCTAACATTTGTGTTTTTTTCAATCATGGGCAGTTTTCTAAATGCCATTCAAATGTCACAGGAAGTGAACATACTGTAACACTGACCAGCTCCCTCAACATTCAAATGCATGCTATCTGGTCCAGGGCTTGTATATGACCAGATGGGCTTCAACTTCATCCTCATCTACTGTGGATAGTTCCCCTTCCCCAAAAAGTCTACTACCAGCCACACAGAAGCTTGGGAGATGTGCAAGTCTTTTTCCCAGTAAAGACCAAGGTGAAGGGGGCCTTGAACATCTCGGCCTTTTCCTTATCACCAGGACAACCACTCAATTCTGCAACAGCCCCACATTGTCCCTTGCCTTCCTTTTGCTGTCAGTGTACCTGGAGAAACCCTTTTTGTAACTGCTCACATATTCTTTGATCTGCAACTCCAGTCAAGCTTTGGCTTTTCATATTCCACCCCTTCACTGAAATCCTCTGCATAAGGAATTGCAGCCCAGTGTAATTTACTCACAAATCCTCTATCTGCTGAACGTTTTCTAGAAATGCTGTTTAAGGAGGCTTGCTGTTTTTCAGCCATATTCCATCTTTTGAAAGTTGCAAGCATGTGCAGATGCCTGTTCAAGCACTTACTAGTTGGTATTGTGGAAAATGCCATTGTTCTAAATTATTCTTTCTTCCTTTGTTTTTTTGTTATTAGTTGGCTTGTTTCCAATAACCACAAATTTGGAAAGGATTTGGAAAATAAAAATATACATACATACACATGAGAGGAGGGAATCAAACGATTCACTAACTTCGTCATGTGGCTAATCCATCTCTAATATTTTGTAATATCTCAGCTTTGCCACAGCAGCCTCGCATGGCTATCATCAAAAAATCCAGCCCCTTAATGGAAGAGTTCCTTCCTATTATGCAGATACGGGCTTTCTGTCCCATCCTTCTCTAAAACAAAATAAAACCCAAGCAAAACAGCTAAAGTTTGATTAGTTCTAGTCAGAACACAAATGATAAATTCAAAGGTGGTTTTCTTTTTTAGCTTTCCAGACCTAGAGAAGGGAAGCACTTCTTGCTTTTCAAGCATTTCTATTTAGTCTACACTGTTCTAAGACAGATTTTTTACACAGAAAGATACCACTTGTTCAACATATTCCACCCTTGGTTGTTTTTGATATGAAGTGATTGGTCTCTTCTGTCTTCTAAACTTCCACCAGAATTAATAAGTGTTTCTGTAACATTTCTCTATTAAAGATACGGGCCTATGCAACAGGAAGTTGCTTGAATAAGAATTTAGTCAGAATTGTACACATTGTGCATGCTTATGTATTACCTCTCTACTTCAGTAACATGGCTGATATTACAACTGTGTTTATAGTTGCCTAGGTTTGTCTTTAACATTCCTCTGAAGGGCATTTACAAGTTTGTCAATTTTTACTGCAGAACTCTTGCATTTATTCTCTACTTTTGAGAAACTTCAAACATGATGAATGTGTACTTCTGTTTAAGTCCTCTGTCACAAGCGAGATGTGTTTTGTATTTACCACTTGTTTCACCTCATTGCTCAAAAAGCTGCAAGCTTATTTGGATTGTCATTAAATCTCCTCTCTCTCATAAGGGTGTGGAATAGAATTAGGATCCAAATCACGGCTCAGCTGATGAAAGACTGCCAAAGTATGATGCCACTGCCCCTTTACAGATTCTCTGTTTCCTTGCTGCAGCATAGGGAGGAAGGTCTGCTAGCCACAGACTTGATTCAAGACCCCCTCCTGGTGACCAGGAAAAGCCATAGGTGACAAAAGAGGAACGAGCTGCACAGGAGCTGGGGCTTGTACCATCCCAGCAATACCAAGCTTTTTCCTCCAGCCTTTCGTGCTTCTGCTGGGATATCTCTTCTCCCAAAGAAAGCGATGGGAGGGTGGGGGGAAGAATTCGCACTGCAACTAATGCAGCAATATGTATCTCTTCAAAGTCATCCTTCAGGTTCTTTCCAGCTCCAAACACAACCCCTACTCCCTGAGAATATTTAATTGAAAAGAATGGGGGAAACAACATCCCTGTGAGACCCTTTTCTACCACAGAATGGTATATAGAGCGACTTTCCCATATGATATTGTTCAGCTACAAGGAAGGGATTTTGCACTTCTTTCATACTTTTTTCATCACAGATATACTTTCTAAAAGGTCATTAAGACAGGACCCGGCACGTGGGAGCTGCAGGCTATGTGCACGTAACAAAAGCAGCATCTGACTAGGGAATGTCATGCTCTCCGGGCGATGGAGAGCAGCATGGCAGTGGCACAAATGTATGGCAGGATGGCACACCAAGGCACAGGACAGGAAAGAATGATGGGTGACTTTGTCTTCCGCAAAACCTTGTCTTGCTCTTTAGAGTTCACTTTCAGGTGCCTTCACAGGGTCTATGCCACTCTGTACTGTACCTTTTGTTTTTACACAAATTTTTGAATCATAAATTCAGTAATGGCTATCTGGAGAGGGGGAGGACTGAGGAAGAACTACTTAAGAATGCTGAAAAGACAGAAGATATGGCAGTGCCGAAGGCTAAAACACATTTTGCTCTCCAGCAATGGTTGGTGAGCTAAGGAGCACAAAATCAACATACTCCTCTCTTTGGAAGAGCACTGTTGCATTTAACCCTATAGCCACAGCTGGGCAGTGCTCAGCAACAATGCTCTTTCCAACACTCCCTCTAATATAGGAGTGCTTCAGCTGTTAACAGTCAAACACCTTCTGTGGCCTCTTCACAAGGCCAAAGTAGTGTGCCTGCTTCCACCCGCCAAGCCTCCATGGGGTCTCATCTTTCTCTGGTTTCACTCCTTTCATGATTTTTTGTCTCTTCCCAGACTCCTCCACTGGTCTTGGGCCCGTGAGTTCTCAGTTGAACTTCTTCCATGTTCCACTCGAATAAAAGCACTGTTGTCTGTCCAAACTGAACAGTTTAATGTAAGTTGGTCAACATTCAGCGTTCCTAACACCTCAGCTTGTCAGGTGGAGGATGATTAGATGTTAATCTCAGCTTTCGTTAAGAAAAAATAAAGTTTTGTTATTTCCCTTTAGGTTCTGGAGAAAAGCTTGGAAACACCAAAAATGAAAATTCTAGGCTGTAAACCAAGTAACACACAACAACCCTATTTTTAAAGGCCAAGATTTCACTTGTGACTTTTGACCAGAGACGTGGCTGAGTGATTGCATTTGCTCTCCATCACACAGAAGGGAACAGGAGGGAGATACCTTGGGGCAGAGACTATGACGCCCAAACCACCATCAGTGTTTTCTGACATCATGTCCAGACAAGCGTACCCCAACTCTCAACATTCCTGGAAGCTCAAAATCACCCTTCGCCTCCTGCTCCATGCCAGTGCATACCAAGACTACAGGAAACAAAACCAGTAGCAGGTCTGAGCTCTTCCAATACCCAACCTAGGCAACGACAGGATGCGACTTTACGGGCATTTCTCCCTTTCTTAGAAGAACAAAACACAGTTTGCCTCAGGAAATTACCGTAACCCCGCTCCACCGGGTCACCGTTCTGTCCCACCCAGCTATGCCCGGGCGGTGGGCGCTCACACACCATGAGTTCCCACCACACGCCTTCACACATCTCCACCACCGAGCTCATGCCCCAGGACTAAAGGACCGCCTCAGGCAGGACGCCCGCGGCCCCATGGGACCCGGTGGACGCTAGCCCCGGAGGATGGCGGGGAGCACCAGGGTTGACCCCAGAGGCCCCGGCAGCAGCCCCGAGCCCCGCTCCGTCGCCCCCTCAGCACCTATAGGGCCCATACCCCACCCCCCGCCCCGGGCGGCGGAAGTGTGTGTAGGGGGCAGTATAGGAATTTCCTGTGACGTCCCGGCCCGGACTCCATTAGGCTGCAGCTGGGCTGAGAGGAGACAAACCCGCCGGGCAGCAAACGGAGCGGGCCGGGCGCCTGAGGCTGGCGGCCGGGGGCTCAGGGCAGCGGCGGCCGCCATCGCCAGAGGGAGCCCCGAGCGGGCGGCGGCGCTGCCTCCGGGACTCCCGGGGGGCATAGGGCTCCGCTCCGCCTCCCCTCACCCCCCCTTCCCCCTCCCCCCCGCCTCCCCCTCCTCGCCCTCCCGGCTTCCCACCACGGCCGCTCTCGGTGAGGAAACTCTGGCCTCCGCTTCCTCCTCCTCCGACTCGGACACCGGCGGAGCCTCCCCGCCCCCGCGGAAGAAAGCCCGGGCCTCCCCGGCGGCGGCGGTGGAGGGAGCAGGAGAGCCCGGGGCTTCCGCGGGCAGAGCAGGCCTCACCTCGTCCCAGTCCCTCTCGCTCCCCGCCGGGCTCGCCCCCGCCGCCGCCCCGCTCAGAGGCAGTAGCAGCGGCAGCGGCGTCAGCAGCGCCATGCAGGCCAACGGGGCAGGAGGGGGCCAACAGCAGCAGCAGCAGCCGCCACAGGGGCCAGTGGGCCCGGAACTGGGCTGCCTGAGCGCCCAGAACGGCGAGGCCTCGACGGGCACGGCCGCCGGCGACCAGCTGGCCCACGCCAACGGGCTGCTGCCTTCGGCTAACAGCGGCGGCGGCAGCCCCGGTGGCCTCAGCGTCAACAACGGGGTGCCCGCCGCCGGGGTCCCCGGCCCGGCCTCCGCAGAGCTGGGGGGCGGCGGCGGCAGCGCCCTGAAGAAGAAGAAGCGGCTCTCGCAGTCTGACGAGGACGTGATCCGGCTGATCGGGCAGCACCTCCACAGCCTGGGCCTCAAGTAAGTGCCCGAGGCCTCGGAGGCGACGAGGCCGCGGTGGGCAGGGGGGAGGGCGGCCTGGAGAAGGGGGGGGGGAATCCTTCGTTCCCTGCCCCGACCTGGTGTCCTGACAGAAGATCTCCGTGGGGTCGGGGGAGGCTCCGTACAGACGCCCCGCCGTCCTTCTCCTCCGTCCGCGGGGAGGGGGTAGCAGGTTCCCCCGAAGGATGGGCTGCCCGCAGTGGGGAGCTGGGGCGGGGGAAGAGGAAGGGACCTCCGCATGGGGTTCAGTGGCAAAACCTGCCCCGTCGCAGGCTGGTAGTCCACAAGAAAGAGAGAGCAGCGCCTGGGTGCGAGGCGGAGCGATGGGGCAGGCCCGGACGCAAAGAAACCCCAACATGGAGCCAGAGATGTGTTTTCCAAGCCTGTGCCGCTTAGCTCGGTGTCCGCGAAAGGACAGGCCGGGAGCTTCCTCTGCCAGGGATGGAGGAGTCGAGTTGCACACCGATAAGGGTTGATCAATACAGATGTGTTGGTAGGGAAGAAGTTATCTGGTAAACATAATGGAGTCCGAGCTGGGGGGGGAGAGTGGGGGCGGCGCGGCTATTTACAGATAAGCTCAAAGATTCGGCTTGACAGCTCTGAGGAAGAGAGCACAAACTAAACTGCCACTTAGATAAGATGTTTGGTTTTACTCTGAAAACCTTCGCCCCTTTGTAAATGGCGAAGGCCTCTGAAGGTTTGCGCTGAACACATGTTTTTGATAATAATCTTATCTGTAGATTAGAAAAGAGTGATGTTGGCTCTTCCTTAAAATCAGAATAGGAAAAATAATTTCCCAGTGGAGTAGGGGAAGTCTAAGAATTTAATCACAACACTGTGAGTAAAGCTAAAGCAAACACGTCATAATTTTGGAAGGAAGCTAGAGAAGTCCTCTGAAGTTTTCACATAGTTACCACAAAAGAGGTCTCCAAAACACTGTGGAATGGGTCAGTAATAAAGAACTTAGCACATAAAATAAATTGCCTCTGACACAAGAGGCAAGTTTACAGCAGCAGACAACTCGTGACTGTTCATAGATGACACTACAGTAAATAAGCTATTTTTAGTGTAAAAGGGGGAGGGCTATAGGTTCATGACTTTGTTTATTTTATTTTAAGGAGCCAGTCTTTTAGTATGCGGTGAAGAAGGAAAAGTTAGGCCTGTTGAAGACCTAGTAGCATTCCATGTTCTTTTATGGGGGGGAGGGAGGGAGGCGCAGGGGGTAGTAGAGTGTAGCTAACAGCTTTTTAGTCTTTATCTTCCTTCATGAAGTTTATCTTGTGGCAGGGATGGCTGGTTTTGGTGGCTGGTAAGTCACATAATTTGTGGTACTTCAGTGAAGCTTTCAAGCTCATTGACAACTTGCTTTAGACCTAGGTAGCTCTTTACATGTCTCAGGCAACATTTTGGACAAGCATCTGAATCTGGTCATAGCATTCTTACTTTATTAAAGCTGCTTTTAAATATGATTGACTGTTAACATAGCAGGCGGTATATTTGTGAGGGTAAAACTGGTCAGGTTTTTTTACACTGTATCTCTCCTGCAGCCAGACTGTTGATCTCCTCATGCAAGAGTCAGGATGTCGTTTAGAACATCCTTCTGCTACCAAATTCCGCAATCATGTCATGGAAGGAGAATGGGATAAGGTAACGTAGGGCTTATAGGACTGTATTAACCACTGTTTAAATTTATAGTATCTGTGAGAGAATTCAAAATCTACTCTCCTTACATACTTTTTTTTCTTATGCCGATTTCTACAGGCTGAGAACGACCTGAATGAACTTAAGGCCTTAGTGCATTCTCCGCATGCAATTGTGGTAAGAGGCACACTTGAACTCTTTCAGAGCTGTATAGTTGGACTAATTGTAGTGGTGTAATCTTTCACTATGGAGTTGGTTGTCCATAGCTCTTGTTTTCTTTTTTTGTCGACTTTAAGCAGCTTGCATGCTATCTCAAATGTCATACTAATCTCAACCTTTTAATTCTTTTTCTAGAATGTGAGATAGGAAGCGCAAAAGTATTGAGGCTAATATTTGGTGTACTGAATGCTAAAACTTTGTTAAACATACTTAACAGATTAAATAGTCTGTAACAGTCCTAAAATAGGTGAGTTTCTCCAGAAACTGCTTATCTTGAATACTAATTTCAAACTTGAAATACTTCTCACCATCAGTGTGTTTATGGGAGCTAGGCTTTCTTGAGGGAAGAGAAGTTTAGAAATAAAATTCAGTAATGCTAATACAGTTGGCATTGTAATAGCATGTTACAGGAAGATAGAGGCTGCTATAGGACGTGAACAATACTGTTGCTTTTCCAGATGACTTCTAAGGAGCAAATGCATTTGTAATGCTGTTTGGGATTTTTTTATCCTTGACTGGCTTATTTTAAGTTGACCCTAGATATAAAAGGTTAGTAGGTCCTGTGACATGACAATTACAACATGTGGTGTTACAATTTCAGTTACTTTGAGCAAAGTGTGTCTTGGTTTGATTTTTTTCTATCTCGAGATGAAAGTAATTACATAGAATGGTTAGGGTTAGCTCTTCAAACGGCTTGCTTGGTTGTGTTTAAACATTTATTTTAACAAAGTTAGAACAACTATGGTCACTTCAGAATAAAGCGGTAGCAAGGCTTTTTGAAGTGTGACTGTAAACAATGAAGGATCAGCTGATGGCTGCTTAGCTCTACTTCTAGCTGATTCATTTGTTGTCAAGACAATTTCCTGTCTGGTGGGGGAGGGAGAAAAAGAGAACAGGAAGTAAAGTAGGAAAAACAGATGTTTAACACAACATCAGGGGGTACTGGACAGAAGTTTATGTTCTGTTCTATTAATTTGGTCAAAGCTTAGCACCTCTTATTTAGACTAGTATTTCACTTTCTCTTTTCTCAAGACTTGATATAGATAAGATTTACTGTTCAAGTAGTTTAGAATGTTGTATGCAGCTTTCAGTAGTTTCTGGAGTCTGGAAGTGTGAAACCACTGTACGTGAATATGAATGGTCATTTGAAGCAGATTTTCTCACCTTTCTAACTTCTGAAGTTCTAAAGTTTCTCTGTAGTATTCGAACTGTTTTACGTGCCTGGGAGTTGAGCATTAACTGAGCATTGTACTTTTTAGAGAACATAATTTGAGAAAAAAATAAGGACATTTTCCTTTTGTTTTTGAAGGGCTCTGAAAACCAGCTCTTCTTGAATGTTGATGTCTAACTATTTGAATAAAACTTGGTGCAATAAAAATACTTGGTTTAGACTGACCTTTACCTGAACCAAGTGTTAACTGTCTTCTCTTCAAAGTTGTTCTCCTTTATATAAACTTCATATTATTTAAAACAGATAACAGTATTAAATGTCTTTACATGTGCGTGTTAGTAAGGCAATACTGATTTGCAAAGATAAATGGAGCACACAGGAGCTCAATCACGTGCGCACTGTCTTCACCTCCTTCCCCACCCATTTTTGTACCTGCTTGAAATTATGGGTGGATATTTGTAAAGTCAGCGCCTGGAAAACTAATGAAAGATCATTGCAGGTGAGGAGGGATGCTTTATCCTCTGTAGGTAATCCTGACTGCAATAAAGTCGGAGCTAACAAAGATGATAAATGTGATTAGGTAAAGCCCAAACAATATGCTGCTGCAGGTAACTCTTTAAAAAATGGAAAATTAGATTTCATGTTTTCTGACTCCTGACTTGTGACTCATAGTGTATGATTAGATGCTTCAAAAATGCGTGCATACAAGAAGAATGGGTACCTAAAAGTTGAGATGACACAGAGGATTTAACAAAGTAGGGTGTGTGAGTGTGTGTGGTTGGTGGTTTGCATTTGATTTGTGGTTTGTTTGTTTGTGTTTGTTGGTTTGGTTTTGTTATGGTTTTTTTTTTTTGTTGTTGTTTTTTTTTCTTTTTGTTTTTGTCCTCATAGTTAATACGACCTGGAGAAAATAACAAGGATATGTAACTGCTTTTGAAATGTCTGATCAGTGAAGGGGGTACATATGTATTTTGAAAATTCTGTTCCTGTTTTAATTTCCTTATTTCTGCAAAGTGCTGTAAGTTCTGCAGGTGAAAACACTACACATGAAATGGCTGATCTCAATTTGTAAACCTTTGATGCTGTGTGGTAATATGTTGGGGAGGGGTATGGGTGTGTGGGGTGGCAGTCTGCTATTTCTATTTGTGTCAACACAACTGAGTTCTGTATAGCATGTGCTTAGTCATGTTTACTTTTCCAGCATTTAGGATGCAGCTGTCTTGAGACAATCTGTAGGAAAACTTTATAGTTGATTCAAGAATGCTATTTTTAACTTGAGTAACACTGAGAAAATACCAGTTTCTAACAAACCCAAAGTTGTGCTTGCTTTGGGGATACTCAAGTTAACTAATTTAACCTAGGAAGACATCTGGAGGTGATTCCTCCTTAGTCATTTAAAATATACTTTTAAATTGTCCTCTTTGTTTTCATTTACTTCAAAGGGGCTTTCCTCCAGTTCTGGAGGTATGCAGCCTGTAGCAGGCAATGCAACAAAAAAAGTGATCTATATCTTCTTGTTTGAGCAAGTGCTCCACCTGCCTGTATGGTGCTCTTCTTGCTACCAGCATTAAGGGCAGGGAGTTAATTACTCTGTAAGTGATATGATTTGATATGGTTGCAGCCTTGTTAAATTTTATAGGCCAGAACATTTTTCTGCCGTTTTTGTATCAAATTTTACGTATAAGTTTTTGATGGCTTGTAAGTGCTTGATAGTCTTGTAAAACACTGTGTAAAAAGTAATAAAGACTACAAAGTAATAAAAACTGGGGTCTTAGTTTTGCAGTCTATAAGCAGATAGGTGCTGTGTTGAATTTGTCTTGAAACATCAGCTGATAATTTCAGCATGTCTCTTGGTTACCCTCTTCATTTCAGAGAGTTCTTTCAGCAATGGTTACTTATTTTGAGCTCTTAGAACAGTAATAAAACTGTTGTGGAGTTTAAGATTTGCAGGGCAAAAATAATACCAAAATCCAGTCCTAAAATGAGGTTGTTACGTGTTTTACTCCTTAAACTTCTGAAGATTGGCTGCTCTAACCAGTGGTCAAAATGGCTGAGTTTCTTGACTGTGATAGGATGCTTGTCCTATTATTTTCACAGATTTGTTGCTGAGGGTTTTACCTTCAGTTAGCGGTGATGAACATGCATGGTACAGGCAAAACTTCCTAGAATTTAAGATTTTAGAAGGCCTTTGCTGCTAACAGTTAGGACAATGGAGTAAAGTACTAACCATTCACGTTGGTAACTGAAGGCTGTAGTTTGAAGAAAGCAAAATGGTAGTAGCACATGCATTAAAACAAAAATCCGCCCATGTAAATCTGTTAACTCTTAGTTTTGCCTCAGAGTGATCAGGGGTTCAACTTGCACTTAAATAACAGCTTTAAGAAACAAAAAAGTAATACATGTTATCCTCATGCTCTCTATAAAGTGAAAAGAAAAGGATGAGATTGTGAGAAGTGAACAAGGCCAACCAGAATGAAGTGCTGAAACTGTTGTACTGGACTCTTCTGTGGACCCTGTATGGTGAAGAATCTTTGGTACTAGCTAAGCAATGGTGGTGACTGTATTTAACTTCTTCAGTAGTAAAGTGTGTAAGGATGTTGAATTTCCGTTGCAAACACTGAGATGACAACAAGTCCCAGGCACTTCTGTTATGTTGTACATGGTATAATTTGGATTATGGTAATTTTTATTTTGCTTTTTTGGAAGGCAACTGAAGAATATAGAGCATGAGTAAGTTTTTCTTGTGGGTGTATTGTGTCAGATTAATTTTATACTTGTTCTGTTTTACTTAAATAGCAGCATTTGTGCTTTTACTTTATAGTAGCTGATAATGTAAATGGTTCTCTTTCCCTCTAGAAGAGTTGCTTGGGCTCTAGAAGAAGTGATGTATTCAAAATGCTCTTGTCTGCCATGAGAAAGTGGTATTGGAAGTAATTAGCAGTACTGTTAGTAGGGTTTATAAGTACTTGAGAGAAAATCAAGACAAAATTCAGTTATTCAGTGAAATCTGTTGGCAGAGTCAATAGTTACAAAAAAATAAGAAGTAGGAGGCTGTGTGTGTCCTGATACAAAAATTTACTTGAGATAGGATGTCTCTGGAGTGTGGCTTTTACCTTAAGGGGGTTTTATTTGTGGATTGTTTATATATACTGTAGGGCAATCAAAATAGTTTATAAAATCAGTTTAATTTTCCTATCAACACTTTACTGTAGTCCATGTCTTTTGCTTAAATAAGTTACAATTTAAAACATCTTATCTTTAATTCTCCATTATGTTAACAGTAAACTCCTGCACAAAGTATAGAGTTACTGTGTTTTTCTGGAGGCTTTTAAATTCCTAATATGCCAGTCGCACATGGCAGTAATGGCATCTCTTTGAAATCATATTTTTTAACCCAAAACTGAAGTTTGGGTAATTTGACAATATGGCAGGTCTTAAAAGCAGGGAGGGACGAAGACTAATTAGATCCAGATTTAGTTACCACACTTAAGGGAAAGATGGTATAAATTTAATAAGTATTGTATGCAGTGAATCAAGAAGGAAGTGTTGGAGACATTATAGTTTTTGTTACAAATTGGAGGTATCAGACTATTTTTTTTTTCATCTGGTGATTATCATCAGTGTGAGGTGTCTGAAAGGAGTGAAAAATGGTATGTGAGCATCTCCATGCATCCTTGTGAGGGCATGCGTAGCTGGGAGGGGAAGCTCTTATCCCTCCTGCTGGTAGTGTGTAAGCAAACAGTGTGAGGCCTACTGCATGGAGCCAACCACTGAGGCCATAAATAATTGGGATATCTTTCTTTTGGTTTTCTGCATGTCAAAACGCCAAAAAATGTCTTGCCTGGAAAAAATGTACAATAATGTTCTAACAATTCCAAATTCAAATAAACAAAAGAGCTGGATAGGGAATGTCACACACAGGACAATAGAGTACTACAGACATGTTTGATCATCAGTCATCTTTACTGTGTAATGTTTTATGCTTCGCAAAGCTGTGGTAAGTTAATAGGACTGTATGTGGAAATGTTATTCTTTCAAAGAACAGAACATCTCTGGAAGCTAAAACTGCTTTATGTTTGAACTTTGGATTTTGCATATAGTAGACCTTAAACTTTCATGTAAGCTTTAGTATGGTAAGTGTCCTAAACTTCCTGATTATCCCTCTATTTAGGGAGGCTAACAGTGTGTTTGAAACTAAGTAAACATTGACCAAATAGGAGGGTGAAAATAGTGAGGTGCTAAGGTCTGACAAAGCAAAGGAAACAGGAGATTGAACTTCTGGTATATTCAGTGGAAAATCACATGTAATCTGCTGCATTAATCTTCATTCTCTTTCTCACTGATATTTCTAAGAATGCACATTTTCCTCTTGTAACTTAGTCTTGTGGACCAGAAATGTCTTTCTGTCTGATAGCTGCTAGCAGTAAAGAAGGTATGAAAACATAGGATAGTTGGTTTCATCTGGAAATAAACTGTGTTTGTACAAAATTTGTATTAGAAATTCCTTAGACTTAAGGCTTTTCTAATATACTGAATGAGTGTATGATTTTCTTCTTTTATCCACAGACATTTGCCAGCCTGATTTTTATTTCTTTTTGCTTTTAAGAAAACAACCAAAGAAGTGTTCAGGATGAAAGGGACACTATGAAGTAGCAGTAATTAATTGTGAGAAGTTATTCCTAAATATAGGAAACAATTTTTTCCTGTAATCCTGAAAGCATCACCCAGGGAAAACAGCTTGACATGAAACTACAAAACTGAACCTCAAGCAGTGTCAATTTGTTACTGCTGTATGTTATGCAGCTGTGCAAACAGTCCATGTCAGCTCCCTGTGTATGCAGCATGAGAACTTGTTGAGTTGGCCTTTTGTGTTCTGTGCCGTCACACAGTCTTAAATATGTGATTAGCTGCTTTTGGATACTTTTCTTGGTCGAGTGTGAGATTGAGAGGCATCTAATTCAGGGTTTAAAGAGTGGTAACTGAAAAGAGAGCGAGTATGGAAATGAGAAAAGGTGAAGATGGGGATCTGAGAAATGAGGTAGGGAAGATAACTTGGAACCCCATAAGGAAGCAAGGAAATTAATGGGTAACTTCATTACTAGAAAGTTATTGAAAACCCAACAAAAACAAATTGAGTAATGAAACATTACATATAGTTGCATTTCTGAAGGGCATAGTAGAATGGTTTCTACTGTTCTGTTTAGGCTCAAACGTTTTCTGAAACTTCAGTCAGCCTTTTTCCCCTGACTGCTGCTTTCTGTCATGTCAGAGGATGAAGTTTTTGCTGCTGCAGCAGAAGTACCTGGAATACCTGGAGGATGGCAAGGTCCTGGAGGCACTTCAAGTTCTACGCTGTGAACTGACGCCTCTGAAATATAATACAGAACGCATTCATGTCCTCAGTGGGTAAGTGTTTGGACTTTGAGAATTATCTGAGTGGAAGCTTCTAAGGAATTCCATAGCTTTTGATAGCTGGCATCAAACTGTATCAAAGCTGTTAACCCTGTTGATTAATAAGCTCTAATGAGATATTCTAAAATGGTGAGTAAAGAAGACTATTCAGTAGACAGTGTTCTGTTTCTGATGCTTGAAAACAACATGATTATGATTTACTTTTACAGTGCTAGAACCCAAATTAATATGTATGTATGGTCATCTGAGCTTGAGAGTTACTAGCCTGTTACTTTACCATTGAATAAGTAGATTAATATAGTCTTGTTTGTTTTTGCCTGAAAAAAGACTTTCCTGCCTTTCTTAAAATCTGTGGTTTGCTTTCTCTTTTAATTACCAATTTGTTAATGTTTGTTCTGAAGATTATGCATGTTTGTGTGGATTAGGTCCCTGCCTTTCTTCCTGTCAGTCTTTATCTTAAGTCACCTGTTTCCCAGTTCATTAAGAATATTATGATATATAGCATGCTTGAAAGTTAAAATAATGGTTCTAGAAAGACTTTGTCTGTTGGTGTGTGTACACTTTTTTTAAACAGGTATCTGATGTGCAGCCATGCAGAAGACTTACGTGCAAAAGCAGAGTGGGAAGGGAAAGGAACAGCTTCCAGATCCAAACTTTTGGACAAACTCCAGAGTAAGATGTTCAAGTGTTCAGAATTAATTCACACCTCTGTAAATCCAGTGTATCTTACATAACATATCTCAGGGAATTGACTTATACTGCATTTGCTAGTTGTTGGTTTTGTATTTCTTGGTTAATTGAGATGCTTTTAGGTGCCTTTACCCTTTGGTCTTCCGTATCTAACCTTTTGCTGTCTCTGATAAACTATTTGTAATAGGAGTTCTTATTTCCTAGCTCTGCTGCATGCAGCAATAGTATCACTTGGTGATCAAATGTGTGGTTTTAAAGGGTGGGGTGGAGGAGTGTTTTATAAATGTAATCTCTACTGAGAGGCTGAAACTGTGTGATGTAGTGGTATTGGTAAGGGTTCATAGTGATTGTAGACTTTGCTAAGAATTATGGTTTCTCCTCTCTTTCTTGTGGCTGGTGTAATACTATGTATCAGAGTTGTAAAGCTCCTGGTATTCTTTATTTTGAGAGTCTTAATAGAGAATTTCTTGAATGAACACAGCTGATACTGTTACCTTATAATTTTACAGGTTTTGTTAAATATTGGGATTTGAGTTAGCTTGTGTAAATGGTGCTTGTTGGCCAGGGCAACATACAGTATAACTGCTTTCCACAAGTTCGTGCTTCTGATTCCAGGTGTATAGCTGTAAATTTGACAAGCTGTGTTACTCTTTTCCTGTAGCTTTTAAGCTTTATTTACTGACTTCTCTTCCAAGAATACTCAAATCAAAATATGCTGTTACATGTAACTTAGTTTTGACATATCTTTTTTTGTTCTTCTCCCCCCCTCCCATAACTTTTAAAGCATACCTACCCCCATCAGTGATGCTTCCTCCAAGACGTTTACAGAACCTGCTACGTCAGGCGGTGGAACTACAACGGGACCGATGCCTGTATCACAATACAAAACTAGATAGCAATCTAGATTCTGTCTCGCTGCTAATAGATCATGTCTGTAGTAGGTAAGTAACCCTTGTGACTTTTAAAATGGGCAAAAATATCTTTTCTCTGTCTGGAAATAATCTAATTGTACTTACTGTTAGAAAAAGCAAGAAAACTATTATAAGTTGGTTTAACAGGAGTTGACTGGATAAAGACTATTCCCATTAAATGAGTAGTAGCAGGGAGTAGAGAAAGCATCTGTAAGAGGCTTGGGTAGCTGGATATGGGGTAATAGGGTCAGTCAGAAGCTTTAAAATTTTAATCAGATGGGTATGAATAGAATATATTATACTAATCTGTAGCGACTTCTTAGTTTTGGACAGCCAGTCTGTTTATTCATCAACATGTCATTGCTGTGGTTTTTTTTGTTTTGTGCTTGTTTGGCTTCCTTATCCCCCCCCACCCCCGGAGAATCACTAGTATGTTACTTGAAGACTCTGTCTTCAAGTTTACTGTGATGCAGAAAGCCTACTGAAGCATGCTCATGAAGCCAGCTTTCATCTTTTAATAGTGGGCAGTGAGGTGCTTTTAGACACGTTAAAACAGCGGAATGGGCAGTAGACTTATTTTGTTTAACATAATACATAATATGAATGATTAAAAAGAACTATTTTCTACCTCAATGTGGCTTTTATAGAAAGCTGCTCTGCCTGGTGTAAAACGGAATGAGGGCTAGACCATCTAAAAAAATAAGGGCTGTATACAATAGACTCAATACAATAGTTTGTGTGAAAGGATGAAGCTGGGCTTACAGGGGTATTCTTTTCATGTTAAAGTTAGCGCATCTGAGAAAATTCATTAAGTTCTGATAAAATTTCTTACAGAAGCTTTCCGAATTGAGCTGCTTTGACTTAGATTTTTAAGTTACTTGGAATCTGGTTTTAAGATGCAGAGTACCATAATACTTCAGTGTAGCCATCTTAAGTTTGTAAAAACTGTATCTTGGGTAATTCATGTGTTCATGTAACTTTGTAAGACTGTTGTCTAGCTTCCAGCTTTGCTACATCACATTGTTTCAGCAGTGTTGTCTCTGTACACAGACATTTGACTGTTCCCCATTTTAAGAAATACTGGAAATAATCAAATACTGTAATTGTGGCTTTCCTACTATAGAAGGGAGTCTTAAAAATCAGATGATGATCAATCAAACCCCAGAGAGCTTTCAAGCCAGTTGTGAAGAGTGTCATTTACTGAAGTCACATTAGGTAGAGCTAGATATGAAAGATACTGTATGTTACAAATCTGGAATTGAATTTCACCCATCTGAATCTAACTTGCTGACATGAAAGTTTCTCCATAGTGTGGGTGTGTTTTTTCTGGTTGGGTTTTCTTTTTTTTTTTCACCTAATGTGGTACTTCCTAAGCTTGTATTATTTACTGTGTATGCATACATAGATATTTACAATTATTTTAATTAAAAACAAAATCCACAAAACATAAAAGAAGCCCAACCTACTTCAAAATTACGGCTTCCATTCTGTCCTCAACTCATCCTATTGTACCTACCTATTGCAGGGGTCTGAGATCAGTATGTGGTGCGCTGTACATGCTGCCATGCTTGGGCATAATGAGGTGAGTTAAAGACAGTGGAAGCCAAATTTTGATTAAACTGACAGAAGTAACTGTAGTCTAATAGCTTAGACAATTTAAGTTCTGTACTACTTAAATGATAGAACACTGACAACTTTCCCTTTTTTAGTTGAAACTAATCTGCTTTGGACTTCTGGCAGTATTTTGATCAAGCATGCTTGAATTGCACTAATAGGTACAATTTTTCAACTAAAATTTAATCACTTCCTAAGAGTTGGGAGATAAAAGGGAGAAACTGCTGGGAGTGAAGGTGAGGAATTTCATTTTATTGTGTTTTAGAGTTTGATAATAGAGAATTGATGCTCTGGGGGATAATTTTTGGTTTTGAGAGCCTTCAACCTAGTTGGAGGTTTAGTTTGGTCCTGTAGTGGTGTTACTCTTTCCTGTCCTGTCCCCACTGAATTCCTTTGTCTTGCTTTCATGTAAATAAACTTTAGGCTTAGTTTACAAACAAAAAATGAGAGGTGAATGTCTTTGCTATCTATGTACTTGATCAATATAGCATTTCTGAAAACTGTTGTGGAAGTTGAGGAATAAATCTTCCACTGTATTTACAGGGAATAAAAAACTAGTTGTTAGTTATTTATTTAGAATTTTGGACTTCTGTAAATACAAACCCAGATAACTTTATTAGATACTTTATTTCAGTATATGAACAACATGGTTCAAGTGTGTTGGGCTGAACAGAACAATTTGGTATGAAACACTTCAAAAAAGGGCAAAAAAAAAGCCTTCAAGTTGGAGTAATATCTTATTACTCAACCTAGGAACTGTTGGACGACTGGTTTTGGTTTCTTGTTTTGAGACTGCTGCTATTTCCTTCTGGGAATTTAATTTTCCTTCTGGGTTATTTAATGTGTGCTTTGCTATCTGTGAGGTCAGATTTGCTGGATTGTGTTTCATTAGTTAGGTGAAGAGCACTTGAATCTGACTGGATTGTGAATAGCATAATTCAACATGGGGATGTGTCTGCAGCAGCTGTATGAACTGTGCCTTGTTACACTCTTAGGAAACTAAAGGCCACCTTACTGCTTGCTTTTCATGCCTACAAAATGTTGACTGCTTTTCTTAACCTGTAAAATACAAGAGCTATTGTTTTGTAGAGTATTCTTTCGAATTAAATATGCTAAAAAGGCTTTCCTGGGGCACAGCGTACCCCTTGTACTTTGAGTTATGGATGAAGACTTTTTCAGTCTTCTGAAGCAGACTGCTGCTCTGAAGAAAAAGCATTAACTACAGTATGGCTAAGCAATAATGAAACACTTCACCTGTAGGTGCAAATACCTGTGTGCAGGAAATAGGCAAGGCCTTTAGGCTACCAGAAAAACAGTGTTGCCTTTCATGAGTGGGGCTTTATAACTTGGGCTCAGTGTTGTTCCAGTGGCAGCTGGACAGCTCCTGGTCAGCTCAAAGCAGGAGCAGGACAGGCTTGTCTTTTTCTATAAATGAGTAAGTAGACATAGCCAAGGAAGCCAACTACAGATATCCATATGTACATTTTGTTTATCCTCCTCTACCATAAGACAGGAAATGAGGGACAGTGTGGTTGTTTAGTGCTGCTAGATAGCCTTTAAGCATGGACTAGGAAGTATCTTCTAGTACAAGAGAATGGACTGAGAGGATATAGACATTGTATTAAGCAGAATTTTTTCTGGCTTCTGGTAAGTAGTGGTTTTCCAGGTGTCTGTCAGTCTGGCTACCACCAAACTGTCCTTTTGAACACATATTTAAAGGAAGTAAGGTTTTGGATTTTATGTTGCATATTTGGGTTTTGGGGGGGGATTTTTTTTAGGCCAGTTTATCTTCCAGTGGTAAGTACAACTGTACGTTCGCAGAGACTCAGTTACATTAGTGCTGTTGTGTTCTATTAAGAGTTGTGTTGCTCTGTTGTAGTGGGCACCATAAAAACTCAACATAAGACTAAACTAGTTTAGTATCCCTGAAGTTCAAGACAAAATGTACATGGTTAGAGACTATCTTTTAGTGTCTCTGAACAATGAACTTGTAGTTGCTGCAGTATTACTTAATAAAAGCAGTCATTTGCTGTAAAAGTCTACATTTATTTCATCTCTCACATTCTTATGCAGTAGACAAGCTGTAAATAAAACTTCTCCATTTCTTCAGTGTGTAACTAGAATGTTACATATAAGCGCTAGAGGAATATTTGAAGCTTCTTCAGTTTATTATGTATTTTTAATAAACTTCAACAAAATCATGAGACTAGTTCTAACAAAAGTAGATTTTTGTGGAAGAAAACCATTAAAGTTGAAAGCTTATAATGGTATTGTCTTAGTTATGCTTAGATATTATATGTGGTACTCTGCAAAGAAAGTGAAAAATGGCACAAAATGGAGATAGAGAAACTAACTGCAAGATCATATTCAAGAAAAAGAAACAAGAATGTTTTTACTCAACTTTTATGTAAGAATCACTTCTGAAAATTTGGCAAGACATAGCTGAGTGAGTTTAGATACTTACAAAGCCCTCACATGTAAATAAAACCTTGCTTGTAGAGTTCAAAGAGGAACCAGTCATTTCTATACATCATATAGTAATAATAAGCTCTTATGTTCCAGATGAGGTCAGTTTTATTTCAGTTTATATGAAAGCACAACAAATTATGTGAGTGGAATAAGAATAGTTCTCATAAGAATAGAATCAGTTATCACTTGGTGGTGTTATCTTTTTACCAGATAAGACACTTCATTCTGTACTCACTTGAAGTGGCTGTTATATAGGGTCATTTTCTAAGTTGTCAGGTCTTGTATTTAAATAAGTTTTTGTTTTAACTTTGCTAGGTTGATTTAAAAAAAAAAAAAATCTTAACTGCTTTCTTACTAATGTGACTGCATCCCTTTCTTTCCCCAGGAAACAGTTCCCATGCTATACACAGCAGATACTAACGGAGCACTGTAATGAGGTGTGGTTCTGTAAATTCTCCAATGATGGCACTAAACTAGCAACAGGATCTAAGGACACAACTGTTATTATATGGCAGGTTGATCCAGTAAGTATGAAGTGTGTTAAAATGTGCATGACTTGTCACTTGCTTCCCTTCCCTTCCAGTTTCTCTGGCTAGGATGGCTTGATCTTTGTAGGACAGGATAGCATGTACTGTAGCCTGCTGGCTAGGGTATTTCTCTGGGGTGTAAACAGCTGAAGGTTACAGTCAGTCTAAATCTATGAAGAAGGACACTTGAAAACATGATGTCTTGAGTGTAGGGCTTGAACTTTTAGCTGAATCGGGGCAGGAACTTTGTGTGCCCCTAACCAGTGCCAAGGGGTAGAGCTTGCTGGTTCCCTTCAGGGAAGGTTTTCAGCTTAAAGGTCTTGAGACACATTGGGTGAAAGTGGGAGGAGCATGGCAGTGAGGAATCTTTCTTCTAAATCACTCTTACTAAGAATACTTCTGATCTATGTATGTGACTAACCCTTTTCCGTTATCTTTTTACTATTAGTACACTTAGATTTAAATGCTTTACGTATTTCACCATTTATTACTTTATTTCTGAGTAGTAAAATTGTGTATGTGCTGACAGAAGTTGTGTCAGTATAATACCACTTCATGTGAGCTGCTGTTACAATATTAGCCTTGGCTTGAACTGAAAATTTAAACGCTTGTGAGAATTCACTAACATGAAAGTATACCACATCCATTTGCTCATAGACTGTGGTTTTAGATTTTGCTAGTAATACATGGCAGTGTTTCTCTTAATGAAATATCCTACATCTACACGATTTATCTACCACTAACTATTCTTATGTAAATAAAAAGATTGAGCGGTGAATCTAAGACTTTTAATTGTAGAACTGATATGAAAGTCCATATATTTCATAGCAACTGAAAACTGAATAAATTGTAATACATGCGCACAATATGTGAAGTTGTTAATGCTTGTAAAACACTAACAGAAATAAGATTCTTACAGGTTTTTAACCACACAATTACAAACCGGTGTGCTAGGTGGAAGATGAAAGGTCTTTGCTGCTCTCAGTACTGGGTTTCAGTAGGATTTGAGAGCTGAACTTGATTCTTTTCTTCCACAATAGGGTAGGAAGCCATATGAGTTCTTTTTGCTGTTAGGAAAATAAGTGAACTTAAAAGCCTGCTCCATGTGCATAGCCCCTGAAGTAACAGCAAGTGCTAATTGTTTTTTCAAGCATAGAACTGCTCTGGTTTGTTTGTTACTGGAGTCAGTGTGCTCTGGGCCAACAGATGTGTAGAGACATAAGGTGACTTCTATTAAGTGATTTGTTTGGTTTTTTTGTGGTGTTTTGGGGTTTTGTTTTCTGTTTGTTTGAGGGCTTTTAAAAGAAAATAATTCTAAGTAAATTAGGGATCAAATGTTTTTACTGTTGATTTGTCATTTGATTGTAGAGGCTTATCTTCCTTTTATACTGAGGGGTTTTAGTGCTTAGCATCTGGATTAGCCCATTTTATAGTGATTTGTGAGCTAATATGTAGTTAACCAAACCAGGCAAATATTTTGTGAGTGGTTTAGACTAACCCTTTTGACCAAGAGCTGCTAAAGGAACAAAATCTCTATTAAAATAGTGGGGAAGTAGCCTTGTAGAGTTTCATGTTCTGTATTTCTGTACCAGAAAAGAAAAAGGGGAAAAAAATTAAACCCTTTCACGGAGGTGATGCCTAAATAACGTTAGGCCACAACTCAAATGGTTTATTTTTATATTTGCCAGAGCATACTTCTTACTTCCTTTTGAACAATAAGTTTAATGAGATTTTCAAGGCTTTAGGCAGTTAGAATGATTTGAATGCAGATAAATGGTGAGGAGACATCCATCCAAGTCTGTCTGGGCAAGTGATGGGAGAACACTGTTTTAAATGAACAGTATTTCTTTTCCACACACACAAGTGTGTGAGAATCTTTCATTTTTCCCTTTTTCTTCAGTAATCTCTCTTGAAGCATAATGAAACTGCTTCCGTGTGTTTTCTTCATTTCATACCATTAATTTCTTACCTCTCTTCTAAGACCCAGCTACATATGTAAGCTGTCTGAACACATGCTTCTGTTTTCCCTTTCATTTGTTCATTTCAGGCTTCTTAGGGAGGCTCAGCAGCATTAAATAATGTCTTGAGAAAACTAGGTTTGTGTGCAGAACACATTATTTACCTGTGTGGCAGAACCTGTAGTATACAGAGTATAAGCACAGTGGGCACATCACCTTGTCTGGTGTGCATTTTCTTTGATGGAGTTCTCCTTTGACTTGTTTCTTACTCAAGCCTTCTGTTTTTTCTGCACTTTCTAGAAACTGTTGACAGGTTTTTGGCTTTTCAAACTAAAGTTGGTACCTGAATAGTTCTGGGGTTTTCTGCATCTCAAAAATCTGGAAAGCTATATGTAAAGGACAGAAATGCTGAGATTTCTTTTGGTGGTGGGTGGGAAGCAGATTGACTAAACTTGGGGCGGTTTTCCTGAAATACCATTGACTGCTGGTTTGGAGCAAAACATGGTGTAACAGTTTTGCTGTATTTGGAGAAAAATATGGGTGCAGCATGAGAGAGAGTAAAAACCAGAGTCCTATCATTAGAAGAGTAATATCCTGTGTATCTTGTTCCTCATGAGTCTCCAAGTGTGATGCAGAAGCAGCGCACTGCTTTAATCCTGATGTGAAAAGAAATGCATAAGTTGCAGGCAAGCTCCAGGTTGCAGGATGATGTCAGACATGACTCAGTTTCCTTATAGGTCAGTTTAGCTGCAGGCACAGCAGTGTTGCATGCAGACATATAATAATTGGAATGGAAAAGGGGCCTGGAGGAGGTCCATTGTTTGCCCCTCTTTCTCTCTGCTTTGAAGATTATCTTGGCCCGCTTTTGTTTGAGGAATTTTGGTGTTTTAGCCAACAGAACTATCAAAGCTCCACGCTGGCAGTCACCATATCCCTTGTAACTGGACCTAAGAAACAGTACTTTTTGTCACTCTTCCCCTATTGACCATGTTCTTTCTCTTTAGAATCAAGAGTCTCTGCTGATTAATACTAAAACAAAGGGAAGAGACAAGTTGAGAAGCTAGATTTCAAACAAGTCACTGTTTTTGAAGAGAAGTAGGAGGTATAAATGTCCCCATACAGGAAAAAAAGGGAGGGGGGTGGAAATTCACTTGCCCTTTTCCAAGTGTCTCGAGTTTAACAAGCTCGGTTCTAGTTAATGTATATGGATGTTGTTGTCAAGAGTCAGTGCTAACATTGTATTGAAGTGTGTTTCTGTATTTAGGAAACCAGTGTATGGTTGTTTCGCATTATCTTGGCTGTACTATTTATTTGGATGAGCTGCTTGATAGTCCAAGTTCCTGTGATGAGGCAGTAGTTGTGGCATGAAAGGTGATACAAGATGCTCTGTCTGAGCAAAGTATGCTTCATTGACTAAATCTGGCAGAAAACATGCAACAGCTTGCCGTAGCAACACGTCTGAAATAAGAACACCTCTCAAGGAAGCTTTTAGAAGTATATATGCGTAAAACTTCTTTCTTGAGCAGCACGCACAAGATACGCTCAAGTTTATAAAAACATTGGCACTTTGAGTTTTTCTCTTCTTGGTGTACATGAAGGCTTTGATTCTCTATTTAACCATAACAGGCTTCAGCTTGTCTTTGCTCTTAAGAAAGTAACTTAATTCTGTAAAATACGGATAATAAAATTTTTGTATTCCAGGGACTTTTTTTTTTAATTTTTTTTATTTTAAATTTTTATATTAAGAGAGACTTTACACTTGAGAAGACTTCTATAGTGTTGTGTAATGTACAACTCTCTCTATTTTGAGTTCCACATTCAGGATCACAGAAGATTCAAACAAAACGCCTATAAGTGTTCCTGTTTTGTGTACTGAAACTAAGAAGCTTTCTTTTCATAGTCCTACTCTGTAAACTAGCAATTGCTTTTTCAGTAAGAACCTGTTCATATGCCTTGTAAAATGCAATTGTCTTACTGTATCTGGACACACTGTGTATGTGAAATCTAGTAGGAGCTCACGTGCATTGTCTCAACAGAATCCCTCTTGTTTCAGGATACTCACCAGTTAAAGCTACTTAAGACGTTAGAAGGTCATGCCTATGGTGTCTCTTACATTGCTTGGAGTCCAGATGACAACTATCTCGTTGCCTGTGGCCCAGATGATTGTTCTGAGCTTTGGCTCTGGAATGTACAAGTAAGTGGTGACTAAGAGTAAAAAAACTGTAACTCTATGTTCAGCTTTTTTTAACGTTTAGATATTAAAACACATTTAGATATGTTTAATATCTAAATCTCACCTTAAGCACGAGCAAAGTAATTTCTGCAAAGTTGTTCTGCAGAGGTGTCAGTGTAAAGAAGACACTGATCACACCTCCCACCTCCTCAGATTTAAAAACATGACTGTAGCGGCCTACAGATTCTGTACTCAGTTTGTACAGAACTGAAATTAGATTCCAAGTCTTATGTGCCTGGTCTCTGCAGCAGTTCTGGTGTATCTGGTTACTGGTAACTTCTGAGAAGGGATGGCATAAATCCGTAGGGTTTAGAGCTACTGAAGAGAACAGTGAATTAAGAGAAACAGCAGAATTACCATCTAAAGGGAGCAATTGCTCATAAGCAATTTTAACAAGTAGCAAAAGATCCAAGCTATTTTTACCTTGTGTAACCCTCCAGTGATCGTAGTGGAAGATCCACAGAGTCATAAATTTATGGTTGCAGGAGTTCATCTTTCAGGCAGGCACTAGGGCATTTTGCCATTTCCTCCATGACTTCAAAAATTCTTTTCTGCTGTTGAATATGTGGGCATTTGTGTTGATACTAAAGCTTCCCCTGCCTCAGCTGCAGGTTACGTAGTCTTTCTTATCGTTCCTTGGGCTCTGAACTAACTTGTTCCCTAAAACAAAAATGTTCCCTTTTTTCACCTTTGGAATAAATTTCTTCTGTTTGACTCAATTATCTCAGTGAAGAGCACAGAGGAACAGAGAGAAGCCCTTACCGTTTTGACAACGGTAAGCTGTTCATTGGCACTCTGTCTTGTAAACAGTAGCATTATGAACTATGGATAAAACCTAAATTCTGGCATTGAGAGATCCAGCTCAGGGAGGAAAATGTTCTAAATACTATTGATACTGCAGACTTTTTTCTAAAATATATTTTGTCATCTCTGTTTTCTTGTAATCTCCTCCTGCCTCCTTGCTTTCCATGTGTGTCTGCGGTTTTTTTTGGGGGGTTTGGTTATTTTTGGTTTTGTTTTTCTTTCTATTTCATATTGCTTTTCTCTTGGCGTTCTTCCAGCTTCTCTTAATTCTTCTCTTTACTCTCAGTCTTCCAGTTTTGTGAGACACCATCTAGTCTATCCCTCTTGATTTGAGGGACAAAAGAAATTGTCCCAAATAAAGTCCAGGATCATTGGAGATACTGAAGTAGTTCTACCTTTTTATTGCAGTATTTGTGTTGCTTTTTAGTAAAGCTGTTGATGTGCACTTCCAAATGCAGCGCATGTCAGATAAAATTATGAGTGTCTCTTTGGGAAGGGGTTTTGGTGTAAGGCCTTGGTGTCCTTTGTTATTTTCCAGACTGGGGAGCTGAGGACAAAGATGAGCCAGTCTCATGAAGACAGTTTAACAAGCGTAGCCTGGAATCCTGATGGGAAGCGTTTTGTAACGGGAGGTCAGCGTGGGCAGTTCTATCAGTGTGTAAGTTTTCTGCATTTGTCCCATTGAAAGCAAAGCAAGAAATTAAAGTTTTGCTGCAGTCAAATCTGAGATTTATGTTTTTCCATTTCTTTTTTTATGTGTGTACACCAAAACTTTTGATCCTTTAATTCAGGGAAGCAATATATTGTTGCTCACATTTCAGCAGCACTTCTGTATGTAGCTGTTAGAAGGGTTCAGGCTGCTTTTGTCTGCTTAAAGGAGGATTTGTGGGCTAGGAGGGGTTTTTTTAGCTGCTTTAGAAAATACACTAATAAAAATCATGTCTTCGTTTACAAAAGTGGCTTATTTTACAGACTGTCTTCCTCAGTTTTTGCATGCTGTTTTGCTAAGTGTAAATAGAAATTTGAAACCGTAGTTACTTGACTAGTGTTGATTTCTGGGAGGCGATCCACAGTCACCTGAAGTGGTGCCCAGAATAACAGTGCAGTATGCAAACCTCACTCGCTGCAAGGGTGAGCTCTGTGGCATGATACAGTATCATAGAATAGTTAGGGTTGGAAAGGACCTTAAGATCATCTAGTTCCAACCCCCCTGCCATGGGCAGGGACAC
>JASSUY010019680.1:0-14777 GCA_032466535.1 Forpus xanthops
AGTCAAAAGGAGTAACTAACTGCAGAACAAGAGCTTGGCAAGATAACAGACTTTAGTGTCATCCAATAATGTGCTGTTGCTAGCTGATGTAACCAATGGCTAAAAGACACATATATGTTAGAAACTGTATATAAGTAAGGGTTTGTAATAGTAAAGAGAGAATTTTCCACTGAGCCACCGAAGAAATGCCTGTGTGTGGTTTTTTGGCTGTCTCAAACGCGACATTTTGTAACATTTTGTCAATATTCTATATACTGAATACCTTAAAATGTAGGAGCAACATAAAATTTCACATTTTTAGCAAATCCTGAGCAAGAAGTAAAACATATGAAAGGCACAGTATGGATAATAAAGCTGATAAGAGAGTACTTTGATCTTTAGTTTCATTTCTCTTGGGAACATATTTATATGTCAGCCTTAGTACCAACTTACATGACACATGAGAAGCTTCACATAATCCTAAAGGTTTGTTTTGCCTCTTGCAAAGTGTGAGATTGGACCCCACAATCAAACCTTTAGTACAGTGAGAGGGGGGCTAAAGCTAGGTGTTTGCCAGTACTGTTTCAAATCTAAAAAAAATCATTGGGACTGTTTTCCAAAGGTAAATATCATTGACAAATGTGTACACATAAATATTTTGATCTGTAAAAATGCTGATTCTGCAGAAAAACAAAGCTTCTTAAAGATAATCTATAAAGCTCTAAATGTAGCTCTATCTAGATACTATTTTTTTGTGACATTGTGCATCGATAACCATAAAATGCATTGGGGAAAAGAGAGTTTTGTTGCTTGAAGTTTATATTCTGCATATTATTTGAAGTTCCATGGAAAAAATTTATTATTTTAAGTGATATAAGAGGCTGTGATGCATTCTACAGGCAAGTATTTATATTATACCTTATGCTGTGCCAACTGTGGTATGGCTTTACTTAATGCACCTCTGAGCTCAATGCTTTTGACACCAAAATATGTTTTTTATTTTTTCACATATACTTAGCAACTTACTTCAGGGAGCAAAAATAATTTTCTGCTCGACTCTTTAGAAAACAATAATGATTCATGGAGTTGCATGCTAATACACTGGAGATTTTAACAATAAGGATGCTTAGTATAAAAGCTGGGCTGGGGAATACTCTGTACCACTAAATGGAGGAGATAACAGGGCAGAAAACTTCACAGGACTCTGGTTCTCATTGCCTTGCTGGAATGAAAAAACAGTGAGAACTCTCTGTAGTGTAACACATTATTGTAACATAGCTTTGTTATTTTTAGGACAGCAAAAAAACCTAAACATGCTTTATACTGAGAGATATTTAAGTCTAGGCTGGAATTTTATCTTGAGGGAAACTTTTAAGGCCCATTAAATGAGATCTGACATAATTTAGTTGAATGGTCTAGTCAGGCAATTAGAAATGCATCCCAAGCTCAACAGCTTTCTGACTAAACATCCAAAGACAAAGTAGACTTAATTGCTAACTTTTTCCACATTCAAAATTCTTCCAGATATGAAGGGTAAAAAAATTAAATAATTTGTCCAAAATGTCTGCAAAGATGGAAACACAAGTACAATACCTGACATGGATTCTCTAAGAAAAATATTATGTGCAAAATAGATGTGTTTTCTGTGTAGTGATCACAAAGGCACAAATCTGCCTTGATCAAAGCCAGGCTTTGGTCATAGAATTAAAACTGACAGCCTCGTATTTAAAAGATTTGAAGAACAAACAGTTAGAAGTTACAATGGTTGTTTACAGGAATGGGATCTGCACATCTTAGAATATAAACAGGGTCTGCAATGACATCTAGTCACTTCTGGTTTTAGTGAAAACCAAAATCATCATCATAGAATCCTAGAAGGATTTAGGTTGGAAGGGACCTTAGAGCTCATCTAGTTCCAAATCCCCTGTCAGAATTCTCAAAAGCTCCATCCAGCTTGGCCTTGAACACTGCCAGGGATAAGACTATGCTCAACTTCCCCAGAAAGCTGTTTCCATTGTCTCACCAGCCTTACAGTAACGACTTTCTCCCTAATATCTAATCTAAATCTACCCTTTTTCGGTTTAAAGTGATTCCTCCTTGCCCTATCACTACATGACCTTGTAAAAGGTCCCTCTCCAGATTCCTTGTAGGCCCCCTTTAACTACTGGAAGCTGCTATAAGGTCTCTCCTGACCCTCCTCTTCTCCAAAC
Source organism: Forpus xanthops (assembly GCA_032466535.1). Lineage (NCBI taxonomy): Eukaryota > Metazoa > Chordata > Aves > Psittaciformes > Psittacidae > Forpus > Forpus xanthops. Next base: position 2,190 of record JASSUY010019680.1, read on the forward strand.
AGACCAAGCACAACTCTCTCAGCTTGTCTTCATAGGAAAGGTGCTTCAGTCCTCTGATCATCTTCATGGCCCTTTGGATTTGTTCCAAGAGATCCACATCCTTCCAATGTTCGGGAACCCAGAGCTGAACACAATACTTCAGGTAGAGCCTCACAACAGCAGAGCAAAGGGGGAGAATCATCTCCTTTGACCTGCTGGTCACACTTCTTTTGATGCAGCTCAGGCTGCAAGCACACACTGCCAGGTTATGCTGAGCTTCTCAATGATTAAGACTCCTGAGTCTTTCCACTCAGAGCCACTCCTAATCCATTCTCTGTCCAGCCTTTATTTGTGCTTGGGATTGCTGTAACCCACATGCAGGACATAGCTAATCCTAACTTTTCTCTTCAAATGGGTGTTAACACCCATAATCACATTTAAAACAAAAGAAAAAAAAAAGAACGTAAAAGACTTATTTTTTAAAATTGTCATCCAATTTTAACTTCAATTTAGGCTGATTTTGGCTGAACCATGTACCAAGTTACAGTCTGCTTGCTAACAGACAGCATTGTACATTGTCAATTCTGATAATGTTTACTAAGTCAAATGTTTTCTCTAGAGAGGCAGAAAAGATCAGTCAGTAAAAGAAAATGTTCTGGAAATACTCAGAGTAATGTTTCGTTACTGGTGGCCTTCAGCAAGAGATTAAGGTCTTTCTGCCTTCACCTTACTTCCTTTCCTCTCTCATCCCCAGTGCTTTTCTAGTGCTTACCAGCCAGTGGTCTGCTCCAAACTTTATCTGGGGATATAATCTTTAGAAGAAAGCAACCTCTTATATGGAATTTTGGGGTAAAACCACAAAGATTTTTCTCTCTCTCTGTGGTGTATGTGTTAGATGGCTTTCCATATCTTTAGACCAAGCCCACACAAATAGAAAATGGATGGAATTGAAGGAGTAACTTGAGGCAGGAGATAAATCACTTCAAGTGGCTCTAACATCAAAGGAATCACAACGTGAAAAAGCGTATTTGTAACACTGCTCACAAATAGATCAGCATTTTCCAGTCTTGCACAAAGCATGTCTTTCCACATAGGCTGGTGGAATCTCATTAAGTTTTCTGAGTGTTCTGTTTTATCACTACAGGCAAGCAACAAAGCCATGAGTACTTTGTTTCAATTGTCTGTCAGATAATATGTCAGTCTTTTAGGTCCCTTTGTGCTACACTATTTTTAATTAATAGGTTATGGACCTGCTCACGCCTGTAAGACTCCATTAAATGCAGCTGGATGGTATGTAACACTGAACGCCAGCACAAAATGTATTTGTCTGAGAATGTACTGTCTTAATATAAGCTTCATGTCCAGCTAAAATTCAATGAAAATATTAATGAAGCTTGTCACCTTGTCTAATGAAGAATACTACTACTCTGTACAAGCTGGAAAGCACAGAAAATTTTGTCACAGTCATTTTGTTAGACATGATGAGCACTGAAGACCAAGCTGAAGTACAAACTAGAAGCAATTGCTTTTCATTTGATCGAGTTATGTTCGTCTCTTGAACAAATTGAGAAAACAGTGGGTAATATATATGAAAGCGGTAAGTAGCAGAGAGAAGGAGGCAGCTTGTATTTTGGAAAAGAGAGTTCAGCAACGGGTAAATTAAAGGAGGCTGCTAGTGAACATCTGATGGGTCTATGAGTTGTTAGTCTTAGCACACAAATACTTTTTAGTGACCAGAGTTGGAATGACTGTTTCGTTAGAAACATCCCCCTATTCATAACCGAGTTCTTCTGGCTGTGTGGGAATCCATTTTGCTGTGGGGTGTTCATTTAGCTTCACTTGTACGGTTTTCATTTCAGTTTGAGGGAGGTAGGTATTCATGTATTTCAGCGTGTCTATTGTAGGATCCTTAACAATCCTACAAATAAACAAAACTGGTTATTTTTTTTGCATTTGCTTACCTAGTATTATCTGGTGCTATTTAATGCTATTTGTCACATTCACCTGATGTTCTTTACAGTTGCTTGGAGGAATATGCGGTTCTGCTAGGGGTTTTAAATATCACTGTTGTAAAATACATTTATTTTGTAGCGTTGACCATGACGCCTGGAAAGTTGAGGTTTTTGAAAAACAAGGATCCTGATATAATGGATGAAGGTACTCAGAATGATGAAAGAGGGTTTATGCTGAGAAGTTTTTGTGGCATAGTTTGAGAAAAAAAAAAAAAAGCCTTCTAAGTGTGAAGACAGTTCTGTGTATCCAACTTTTATTAGAATGGTGGTTGTATCTGATGGTCCTGTATTCATCATCACTGTATCTGGGGTCCCGTATTCATCATCACTGGGGAATATTCAGAAAGCTATAGGGAACAGAGATGGAAATAAGAAATCTGGTAGCACAGGATTTTCTTGGGGTTCTCTGAGAAGACACTCAATAGTGTCTTTGAGTTTAAAGACAGCGAAAAATATGACTTCTTTCCTTGAGTTCCTTTTTGCTCTGATTATCAGTAAATGACTGTCTTGTCTTGCTGATGCAGTCTTGCATGATGTACCATTTCTGTAGCCCTTCCTGAAATTAAAGATTCTCATTGTTTTCAGTGAGAGGTAACATACAACTTGAATGGAGATTATTGGTTACTGTCATTCATTTACATGAAAATAAAGTCACATTTCAGGCTTTCAAATGTGTGATTTCCAAAGCAACCTAATTTAGAGCTTGACAAGATACAGAGTGCTTAAAAGTGGAAAATATTATTTCAGGGAAAGGAGTTACTGATATTTAAATGGGAGAACAGTCTAAAATCTGCTTTACCAAGTTCCACCAGTGGGGCTGGCAGTCACACAGCATGAGGACTACCAGCTCATGTGACCCAATTTGTTCTACCAGTAGCTAAATTCAGAGCAACGAGCATCTGAGATGAGACATGGGCCACAGACTTAGCAGAAACTCTCCACCTGTCCAGCCCATGTAAACAACAGAAGATATATTAGAGAAGCAACAAGAGAAGGGAGAGAGGTGGGATGGCCAGTTAAACACCATTTCCCCTCAGTCCACCATTCTCTAGCTTTTCACAGGCGAAAGTCACTACAAATGAAACACAGAAGTGGAACATCATTGATCAAGTGTAAATGTAGAAGAAAGAGAGGTTATACGGAAAAAAAAAAAAAAATGTGGAGCAGAAGGAAAACAAAATAGCAAGAGAAATATTGACATTTGTTACACTGTGGCATGGCCTGGGGGTCCAACTTTATGTTTGTGTACCACTATGTTAGCTTTTATTCAAGCATTACAAAAATATAGTTATTACTCTAGGAGTGCAAAAATAAACAAACCCTGCAAGAAACAGAAGAATCAGATTTACTGTCTGAGCTTTCAAAATGCTAATAACAATGCATGTTTTAAGGAATGGCTGTCATAAAAGAGGGCTTGGACAGCTTCTTAGTCAAGCCTACTTAAACTTCAGCAAAACCCAAGTCCTCGCAGACATTTTTTAACCTCATCAAAAGCCAAGGAGAAAACTTGTTGCAGCTAAAAATAACCTTCAATGTGCTCAATGGCACAAGAAGGATTCTGGTGGCTGAGACCCAATCTGAAAAACCTGATTGCAGAATTGTGAAATATATTCGGGCATCAGCAACTGCGTAAAAGAATAAACCTGGTTAGACTAGGGGAGGTAAGTGATCAGTGTGGGAAATGCCAGCATAACAGTCAAAACTGAGCAGTCTCTTCTGAATGAGCAGAATGAAGAAGATTCTGAAACAAATGTTCTTCCTTGGGCATTTTGTCCCTCACCTCCTTGAGATCTTGGCTTTTGACATGACATACCCAGGGAATATGTGTGCAGCTGCTGGGTTAGAAGCTTCATTCAGCTGGATACCAGTTTTGGAGCAATGGAGTACCTGCTGGCAGCCATGCAAGGATCACATCGCAGACAGCACTTTGGCAATTCCAAGCAGCCAGTCAGAGCTCAGCTACACTCTGCTGACTCATTAAAAAATAACCATTGTGCTTGCTCACTGGAATTTTTAAGTGTCTCTCCAGGAGCATTTAGCCCTTATATGCAAACACATTCATTTGAAAAACTGTAGGAAACCTCTTATTTGCTGATAAAACTCTGGGAAGTTTTTAATGCATCTATTAGAATCTCTAGAAAAAAAAAAAAAGAGGAAAAAAACTGAAAGAGGAAATCACAGCTGATTCTAAGATTCAACAAGTAACAGGAAAATTAGTGCACAGCACAGGTACTAATGCCTTTCTAGCAACAGTAATATAATTATATAACAGCCAGACAGACCAGTAGTGCTCATAGCTAAACATTAAGTGCCAGATTCTACCCTAAGCCTGCATTTTATTATAGGTTTGGGCATTTTTTTTTTTTTTTTTTTTCAGAAATTCAACAGACTCTGTCCATGTGAAGTAAAATATGACAATTGTGTATTTTCTGTAATTACAGCAAAAAGAAGTTTCAGGATTTGAAAGGAAGACAGTAAGACAAAAGAATCAATTCCTTTGTTTTTCATTAAAGATTTTTTTATTTTATTTCATTTTAATTTAATTTAATTTAATTTAATTTTAACACAGTTTTCAAATAGAATCATATAGTAGTAGGGTTGGAAGAGAACTTTAAGATCTTTTATTCCCAACCACCCTGCCATGAACAGGGACACCTCCCACTAAACCATGTCACCCAACACTATGTCCAACCCGGCCTTCAACACTGCCAGTGATGGAGCATTCACAACTTCCCTGGGAAACCCAGTCCAGTGCCTCACCACCCTTACAGTAAAGAATTTCTTCCTCGGATCCAATCCAAACTTCCCCTGTTTAAGTTTGAACCCATTATCCCTTGTCCTCTCACTACAGTCCCTCATGAAAAGTCCCTCTCCACCAACCTCGTAGGTCCCCTTCAGATATTGGAAGGCTGCTGTGACGTCTCCATGCAGCCTTCTCTTCTCCAGGCTGAACAGCCCCAACTTTCTCATCCTATCTTCATACAGAAGGTGCTCCAGTCCCCTGATCATACTTGCAGCCCTCCTCTGCACTTGTTCCAACAGTTCCATGTTCATTTTATGTTGATGACACCAGAACTGCGCACAATACTCCAAGTGAGGTCTCAGGAGAGCAGAGTAGATTGGCAGGGTCACCTCCCTCAACCTGCAATACCTGCATACTTTGCAAGAGACGTGCCATTTTTTTGCTAGGGGAAGTTGAGAAGGAAGGGAAGCTTTTTGTTATGACTGACAAATCTAAGTACATTTTGTAAACTGGAATTTTTGCATTCTCACTAGAAAAACTTTAGATATACCAAATGCTTTTTACATGTTGCCTGTGTGTTGTGCATGTTTCTAGATTCCCCCAAACCGCCTTTTCTGTGCTTTTTGACTGCGTCATAATATTAAACCTTTCCCTCAAAAGTATGGAGCAGGACCTAGCAGTCTGAACTTCCATAATGCTGGCACTTCCAGTAAGTAGTTTTAGGTCACAGCAGTGAAATGTATGTCATCTTCTCTTCCTGTACTTAGCTCACATAGACAATGAGAGCCTACTGATAATATCAGTTACTGCATTAGTTGATAAAACAGAGTCTCACACTGGCACCCAACTTCCCAAGGAAGGAAAGTGGCTTGTTTCATGAGACTGTTTTGGTGTGGGAATTAGCATGCAAATCAAAGGAAGATATTTGCCAGGATGCCAATATTAAAAGTTTGCAAAGTCAAATTGTAAAGCTGAGGAAATGTCAACATTGTACTTGAGGGGCATGCATCACTTTTCTTCCCAGGATTCTTGCCTTGTTCAGTACACAGAAGGAGCAATGAGAGAGGCAGAAGCTGGGAAGTACAGAAGGGATGTTCTCTGCTTTAAAAGCTGATGTGGGACCTATGGTGGCTGAGTTTTATCACAAATCCAGCTGACACATTTCTATAGGATGTTGGACAAAAGTGTAACAGTAAGGAAAGGTGGATTATGTTGTGCAATTCACCTTAAATCTGCTATCTCTTGATTGTCATTTCAATCTTAACCTTCTTTTAACGCATTTTTTCCAGACTCATTTGACACATGTTGAAATGGATCTATTTCTCATACCCAGGAAACCCTGTCAGCAGGTTGTTCACTGCTAATTTGTCATATACAAAGGGCTCAGTTATTCATTCTGCTGCAACCTTGTCCCCAGAGCCCTGCTACCCCAGTGTGGCTCATCTTAACCTGAAGCATGTTGCTGTTCATCTTGATGACCATGTGGAGGTGTTTAGGAGCAGACAGAAATCAAGCAGGTTTTAAGCCACTTAAGATTTGAATCTGCTTCTGGATGGCTCTTAAACCAGAAGAATTATGAAAGCGTTATAGTATCTGAGACCTTTATCATCCATCTGAGACCTTAGATAAACAGTTTGGTCACGAACAAGTTCAACCAGGGTATATGAGTGCAGTGCCTAGGGAAGTATACATGTGCATATAAACACGGTATATCACAGGCTCGTGACATAGCCTTTTGCAAGAACACTGCACAAGAACTTGCTGCATTTTTTACTTTGCAGTTGACTGGATCTTGCTATTTTGCAGTTTTAGCTGAGAGGAAAACACATTTTTCTTGATTTTTCCACCCCTTGTATTTTTGTGAACACTGGGATTCTCACTGATCTGTGTCTAATGGGAACCACTAGCCAGAATGCTACAGCTGAAGTGAAGGACCTTTACCAATACTGAATTCATCTTGCAGAAACCAATGGACAGGGAAAGAGCAAGAGAGCAAGAGACAGCTCCAACAGTAATGGGTTGTAATTGAGTTCTCAGCCTTGCTTTAAGTGCCTTGGTGCGATTGCCTGTGAAAGTTGCTCCATTTTATGCTCTTTGTAAGGGTTTGTCAAGCCCCATTTAAAATAATGAGACCCCTTCACTCACTTTCTCGCCTTTGAGTTTGGAGCAGACGAGAGAACTTTCAAAGGAAGAACAAAAACTCATCTGCGGAGAAGAGGGGGATATTGCAAATTACTGATACCCAGGATTCTTACAGAGACAGTTACACAGGTGTGACCTTGATAAAGGACAAATCAAACACACATTATCCAGCTCTTTCAGACAAGGCGTTCTGTTCGCAGGAGGTGCAAACTCACGCTGGATGCTCAATAAAGCTGCTGCTCTCTAGAAGCTGATCCTTCTCTTTCATCAAGTGAGTGAATCCACAACACACATCACAGAAGCAGGATGGATATGAGCACTAATGGGTCTTAGAAGGCCCTTAATGAAAGTTATATTTGAACTGGGAGCAAAGGCCATATGCAGAGTGGTGCCAAGCACTCCTAATGGTGCATTTCTCTAGTGAAGATGTAATACCTACAGTAGCCTTTGGTTATGGGACAGATCTACCATGAAGTGATTGATTTTATCACCAGGTGTGTGCTGTAACCATCCACAACTGCTTAGGGTGCCATAACCCGCATGTCATACAATATCAGTACCAGCAGATCTAATGAAAGGACATTTTACCCTCGCAGACTCCTTTTAATTGCTGTTAAAAAAAAATCTAGGATATGAAACAAAATGTTTTAGAGGCATTCAACAATATCCAAGTGGTTTTGAGAAAGTTTTTAGAAGAATAAATTGTAAATAAGTGAAAAATACTTTCCACACTGAAAATACCAATACTTACCATCTTAGTAAAAAGATTAATTTAAAAAAGCTACACATTTACTGTAATTTTTCATATCAAAATTATCCTGCTAACTTTACTGCTGGTCTGCATGCTGAGTGTGCACTGTTAGGATAAAACTCTCTCTTGAACATGAGGGTTCCCATTGTGTTGCTAGGGGCAAAATACTTCCAAAAAGAAGGTTCAGTCTGAAAATGTTGGAAATAGTTGAAACAGTATGTGGAGAAAACTTATTTTCTTATACATCTACCGGCTTCAGATTTGTATTTTCTTCAACATAGCTTACTTGTCAGTAGAAAAGGGAAGCTGGAGAAATCAAGTGAGGTGACTACACACCTTTCCAGGATGGATGTCACTCGGTTGAAACCTCTCCTTGGATTCCAGTTTCAAAAAAACTTGCATCACCATAAGATGGTCCACAAAACATTCTGTGATTTGTGGGAACGTCCCCTTAGGAGCAAGGCTGTCCAGTGAATGAAGCCACAGGAGCCGACTCTAGTTCTTTTTAGTATGGGAAGGAGAGCAAGGGAAGCAAGTTGTTCTTGATGAAAACAGAAATGAGAAAACCAAGTCTGGACCCAGGAGCCACCAATGCCTGAGCTCTTTTTGCTGCATTTGATAGACACCCCTTGTGTGACACAAAGCCCTATACATGTACTGCACTTCTCACTACTTTGAGAAGACATGTACTGTTGGGATTACACCAGTTTTTTTCCCAGCCAGATTTTTTTAATGGCTCAGAACCATTGTTCTGAGACAAAGGTGGGCATAGGTTTAATTACTGCTTCCTTTCCTTTTGCTAAGAGGATGGAAAACAGACACAAGTCCAGTTGACATCAGTATCCTTACTGATGAAAGTAGGAGCTCAGGGACTGAGAGGGGATGGTCTAGTACTTCTGGGGTGAGGAAAAAGTGTCAGTTGATTTGTCTTCATCCCAGCAGCAAGAAACCTCAGTGTCTGTCACTTTATAACCCTATCTTCTCAGGAGCAGGAAGCCAAAAGAAATGAGCTGATAGACTGAAAACCTTGTAGAAAAGACATAAATACCTGGCAAACAGAGGCCTGGAAGAATTAATCGCATGACATAAATTCTAGTGCCAGTCTTGCTTGCAATGTATTAACAAACCATTAGATGTCCCTTTGTGCCTTGTAAAGCTCCAGATGGGGCACAGTTACTGGAAAAAAAAAAAAGGTCAAACAAAGCTGGAGCTCAATCTATGCAAAAACCTTTCCGCCTTTTTTGCTTGCCTCTGTTAAAATGATATTTAGTAAATTCCACCTGTTCAGGAAGGAATGTGTTTTTGTAAGTCCTTCTGGGTGTGCTGGCCCATGTTAAACTTTGAGGCTGTTGGATTAGTATATTGTGAGATAGGTAGACAAACAGCATGTTCTTGCAATGTTTAAAAAAGAGATCCAGCTTTGGGACAACTTTTACCTTGCCCACTTGTAGCAGAAAAAGGCATCCTAAAGTACTAATCCAACAGCAACAAGGGAGGCTGCCAGAAAACATGGCAGGCAGTATGTAGCTGGGATAGTTTTTTGGAGCTGCTGTGGTCTGTGGGAAGCACCCTCTGTGGGTCAGTAAACAACATAATTTCCTCACAGGGAGCAAGAAACTGAGACGTACTCACCTCTGTTCTGGATGCTTGCCTCTTAAGCCATCTTCTCCTGTATTATCAGCAGTTTGCCACACTGAGTATTTCCCTAAGGTAGACAGGACATGCAGTCTATTATTCAGTCAGAAGTGTAGTTTTATGATCTCTTAATTGGTGAAGAGACAATAACTGTTTGCTATTCCAGCTCTGACCGCATGCTGCTGCAGAAAGAGAATCAAAGCTGAGTCTGCAAGAAACCTTCTGGTAAGTCATGCTAATAATCCCCAGAGCTACTGCTTTTCTTCCACAATATTGCTTTTCAGGACTCATTATGCTTTCTCCCTTCTTCCCTTTCACACACATTCCTTTTGCCGTTTCACAAAGATCTCATTGCCTGTTCTCCCACCTTGCTTCTCACTACCTCAGAATCTGGTCACATATTTTCATGGGGTTTTCTCCCCTTGTTCTCTCCATAACTTTGTTCTTCTGTGTGTGAAAGGGCATAGACAAAGCATTGTGAACTCCAGCCTTTAGTGTGATGTTTATTTGCCTTCTGGATGATTTTATCCTTACAGATATTTATTAGCTGTTTTCATTCCTTGGCATTTCTCAGTGTTGGCACTCAGCTTCCTTTATTATACACACCAGTCAGTGAAATTTATATTCACTGCCATCTCATAATAATAATAAAAGGGAGGGAACATATCTCCTTAGGTTGTGAGCCTTGTGCATTTATTAGCAGCTTGGAAGGTCTCTTTGGCAGTGGTGCTGCTGTGACAGAGTTCTGGAGCTATCATATTTGAGACAGAAAACAGTATTTGTCCTGCAATGACAAAGACGTTACATTCCTCATCTTGCTGACTATCATATTGTCAATTGCTTGGTTGCTTTTTATTAAGACAGCGCTTGTGCTATTATTTTTTATTTCATTTATATTGCTCATGTACATTTTAAACTGCTGTTCATCTTGCTGCTCAGGGTTTTCTGCAGCACAAGACGTACATGAACTATGACTTAAAGATGTCTATGGAAGAACTGGAGAGGTGAGAAATATATGTGCACACAACATCATCCATTAAATTTTAGGAACTTGGGTTCAATGGTAGTGTAGAACTAGGAAAAAATAATGTACTAGTGGTACATGTTTTGCATGCATTTGCCCATGACACAGAACAACACAACAGGGGCTGCCAACCAAGCAAAGAACCCAAGCTAAATGAAAAAAAAAAAGCCATATAAAATAGTCAGAAGAAATTCTTGCAACATCATCAGTGCCACACAAGTAATTTAACAGTTTTGTTGACAAAAAGCTGTCCAGGGACTGGCATGAGGCTGACAACTCCATTTTACCTGAACTACACTATGACTTGCTCTGCAAAGTGTATTTGACATATACCACACCGTGAATATTTAGTGCAGTAGACAGGCAGGAACTAGGAGGCTTAACGTATCTGGTTGCTGCATCATGGAATCATAGAATCATAGAATAGTTAGGTTTGGAAAGGACCTTAAGTTCACCTAGTTCCAACCCCCCTGCCATGGGCAGGGACACCTCACACTAAACCATGTCACTCAATGCTATGTTCAACCTGGCCTTGAACACTGCCAGTGGTGGAGCATTCACAGCTTCCCTGGCAACCCATTCCAGTGCCTCACCATCCTTACAGTAAAGAATTTCTTCCTCAGATCCAATCCAAACTTCCCCTGTTTAAGTTTGAACCCATTACCTCTTGTCCTAACACTACAGTCCCTAATGAAGAGACCCTCTTCAGCATCATTATAGGCCCCCTTCAGATATTGGAAGGCTGCTATGAGGTCTCCATGCAGCCTTCTCTTCTCCAGGCTCAACAGCCCCAACTCTCTCATCCTATCTTCACATGGGAGGTGCTCCAGTCCCCTGATCATCCTCGTGGCCCTCCTCTGGACTTGTTCCAATAGTTCCATGTCCTCACCTCCCAGAGAAGAGATCTGATACCATATTATTACTATTGGACACAACTTAAGAGCTACTTTTATCTCCCTATGGTCAAATATTTCTCAGACATGGTTTGACTTTGGCTGTGTAAGAACTAATCCATGGAAGACTTATCTGTATTGTAACTGCAGATGGATTGAACTTTTGTCATTCCTTCTTTAAAGTTTTGCTCTGTGAAGAAGGAGGTTTATATTTTAAAATGGAAAAGAAAAAAAAAAAACAATCAAATGAACCATGATAATTGGATAATCAAATAAAATGGTACTTGGTATCATCGTCTCTCCTTTACCCTAGAAAAGTTAGTATCCAGAAAACAGAAGTAAGGTGACCGGGCCATGGTAGTAATAGAATGTCATTTGCAGAAATATTAAATCCATGCTAAGCTCCACATCTCAGGCCCTGACACAATGGAAGTCTCTGCTGATAGTCAGCAGCTCAATATTATGGCTCAGACTGGAGCCTCCAGATGTATAACCTGTCACTTGAACTGATTTTCTGGCTTGCATGGTAGTGCGGTGTACAGACAGGTCTTGGGTCATAAGCCTGCCCTGCCAGCAGCATAGCTGGGAAACACCACAGTGCTGTACTGTGCCACTATATGAGAAGTGTGGAAGGAGTAGTGAGGAAGTCCACTTTCTTGCAAAACTGATTAGTCTGAAGTTACAAGGAAATTACCTTCCTATGCTCTGTCCAGGACTGTAAGAAGTCAGAGTCCCACTTTAGGATTTCAGGGGGAAAGGGATTGTCAGTGTATAAAGAGCTGCCCCTGTAAGAAAAGGGACTTGTATAGATAGATAGCACAAGAAGCTGGCTAGCTCCCCTTGAGCTGGTTTGAATTCAGTGAGTTTGGCAAAGACCTGGGAAGCAAAAAGAATGTGGGTAAGAAATATTTACAAGGATTTCCAGTTAGTCTTTTTTTTTGTTTGACTTGGGAGAGATGTGAAAAGAACATTTGAGTTCCCAACAGCAAAACCTGGGAAGCAGAAAACATCCAGGGAAAAGGCTTTCTTTTACTATGCTATGAATCACTTGACACAATCTCATGCCTGTCTCTCATGCCCCTGATCCCAGTTTTAATTAAACTCTGCTCAACTCAGTCTCAGTGGTCCTCACAGGAGGCAATAGAGCAGCTGCAAAAGTGATTCAGGAGAGGGGTGAGGAGCGGGAGCCTGGTGGAAGTCTTGCTTCTATCAGGGTTATTTTTATACTGCTCTCATCAGCACAGTAGCAGTATGCCTTCCGCTAGCACAACAAGCTGCACTATTAGCATCTTGTAACTGTGTCTCTTTCACCTCCCTTCCAGCCCCCTATGCACAGGGGGATTTTCTTTTTAGGTAAAGATTATATATGCAGAACTATAACTTTATAGATCTTCATTAGCCACTACTGC
>JASSUY010019684.1:0-15549 GCA_032466535.1 Forpus xanthops
TTTAATTTAGCCACAAATGATATTCGTACCAAAAGCTTAGCAACCCGTAAAATGAATGAAAATCTGTTCAACGAGGAATTGCAAAGGGAGCATTTGTTTCTTTACAGTTTTGTATCTCATGAGCTCCTCCGAAGAATATGTATTTTTAAGCAGTACCGAAGCATGGAAAGGCAGATGGCTCAAAGCGAAGGTCAGAGCAGCGTTAGAGGATGTCAGACAGGCAGCAGCAGTGGTGCTACTGTGACAACAACAGCAAAGAGCTCCCTGCTCTGCAACACCCAATGGAGCTGCTCTTTTAATGACATCTCAGTTCTTTTCTAAGATGAACCACTGCAGGGCAGTTAGTTTAGAATGCCTCTAGTGTCTTCTGCCAATTAAGCTGCTGCAGCCAAATGGCTGACCATTGGGTGTTATTCTTGGCATATGCCTAAAAGCTTCTTATTCCTCAGGGGTACTTTTGGAGTCTGATTTAGCAATGTAGCAGTACACAGTGATATTTGAAAAACATAATATTCTTCAGTGTTGCTTGATTGTATCCAGAGGCTACATGGGTTTATGTGAAGACACCTGCATTAACCTCATTCTGTGGTAGACTATATTGCCCGAAGATAGCTCAGAGCACACCTGCTAATGGGAAATGTCAAACATGGCAGGAGACAGCATCACAGTGGCATCCTTAGTATTCTGAGAATCTCTGTGGGAGCTTATGGGAGGAGTGAAATCCTGCCAGTGTGCATAACAGATAGTGAGAGGGGAGAAAATAACTTGCATCTGCCACGACGACAGTGTTTTGTGCAATGCCTGTGCAGCTTATTGTGACCCTATCATGAGCTGCGTGCTTTTCTATGTGCCCTTCTGCAAGGCAGCGGTAGCCTTGCAGGACACTGTCATCCCTGCGTGACATGCTGCACTACTGCATGCCGTATGCTGTTTCCCAGTCAGGAACAGACTAATTGTCATGTTCCCGGTTTTTGCTCCTGTAAGTGCGCTGCTGACTGGAGTGCATGCTGCAGAAGTTTGTCTGCAACATCTGCCCTGAGTGCTCCATACCCAGCCCACCATGGAAGAAGTGACTAAAAAAAGGGTGAAAGTCCCAAGAAGTCTTGAGGGTGGTAAGTAGAAGAGACACCTTCTGTGATTCTTGTATCTAGATGATGCTGGCAAAAGTAAATTCAGGGGTGTAGCTAAATTCCTCTCACTTTCCCCAATGACTGCACCTGCTGCACTGTGCCCTCTGATGTGGGCAGGGAGAGCACTTCTTGGGCCATGGGTGGATGTGTGCTGGAGCTGGACAGTGAAGGTGGTACTTCAATGAGGGAGTGAAGGGAAAGTGTACATAACTAGTGGAGGGCAGGGGTTAAAATCAAGCTCACTGAGCCACTGCTGTTTCAGTGCATGTGCAGGGAGAGTTGCTTGGCGCTGTTTTGACAGTGGCAACATGTACTTAACCCATTCAAGTGCTATGTGGTGGGCTGTATATACAAATGCAGCTGTTTCGAGGTGCATCTCTGGCCTTTATCTTACTGGTATAGTTTCTGTGATGTCTTTTGGTGAGCAGAATGCTGGATGTGAGTTGGTTTCCCTACTGACATTGACCAGGATGATCATTTTTGTTGTGTCTCGCACTGTCACTTTCAGCTGTGTAGTATTCTTTTTTTTTCACAGTTTGGCAACATAAAGATTACTTCATAGCCCAGATGACTTTTGCTCTGATACTGTACTGCAGAGGGACACTCTCCTCAAACAGCAGCATGGTGTGATGTTTTGATGTTTCAGTGTGTGATCCTGCTTGTGGTCCTGGGGTTGTTTTGGGGAACTGTCTGAAATAGAACCAGTAAAATGTAGCAAAGTTTGCAACTGTGCTGTTTGTAGGCTACTCAGTCTGGGCAAAGCTATGCCCTTTGCTTTATCCTGGCTTCCCTGATCACAGAAGTTTGCAGCTCCTGCAGACCATAGGGCACTAATGAGCTAGCACGTTCAGTGCCAAGCTCAGAGAGACCAGAGCTCCAGAGTGAAATAGGGTCTGAACCGTAATGAAAGTACAGGCTTGAAAGTCATGCTATTGTGGTGTCCAACCTTCACAAAAGATATAGAGATGTTAGACAGCGTACAGAGAAGAGACCCTAAGTTGTTAGAGTTTGGAAAATACATTTGTATGTTAAAGCTCCGAAGAAACTGCCTGTTTCTTCTAAAAACCCATAACGAGTAATAAGATAACAATTTCAAAACACTTACAATGAATGTATTTTCTGATAATAAAAGAATATTGATTTCCAAAGCAGAAGGCTTAACATGATCTATAGCCTACAGACTGAAGGTGAATTGGAAGTGCAGGTGATCAAATTCTGAAATAAAATTATACCTTGAAACATGATGGATTCTCTACATTTAAATCAAGATATTTGTGTTGACTTAAATGGAGAAATCTCTCATTGATTTATAAGATGATACAGTTGAAAGAGAAATAGTAGGGCCTTTGCAAAAATAGTTGAGCTAGGTTCTTGATTCTTTGCTCTTTGTTTGATGGGAGGTGCGATTAGTTGCCATTCTATTGTTTCTTTTGGTCCTCACAGTAAAAGTATTTGTGAACTTGAAGGAATGACCAGGACCCTTTTGCTTTCACGTGCACTTGTAGGAGTATTTTTCTGCTGAATGCTTTTTAATAGATCATAGAAACAGAAAAAAACAACATCCTATTATTATTATGCATCAAACATAAATGCTGATGTGATTTACGGGTATGAAGAGCTTCGTGTATGCAAATATGGAGATAATTAAGAAGCCTAATATAAAATAGGGGATGAAAATAAACATGTGCAAACTGATCTTGAGTATATTTAGGATTATTTTAAATAATTCATGCAATTTTTAAATAAAATATGCAGTTGGTAAACAAGTACTGGTGC
This sequence comes from Forpus xanthops, assembly GCA_032466535.1. Taxonomy (NCBI): domain Eukaryota; kingdom Metazoa; phylum Chordata; class Aves; order Psittaciformes; family Psittacidae; genus Forpus; species Forpus xanthops. The sequence continues at coordinate 2,907 of JASSUY010019684.1, forward strand.
TTTCAAGGATTACAATAGAGAAAGAGCCTGGCATGAAAGGAGCAGCAAAATCATTGCAAAAATCATTTGGCATTTGATTCGGACAGAAAAAATTGAAGATTGTTTGCATAAGTCTGAGTTTTTTTCCCAGGATGAAGGGTTCAGAACTGTGTGGGCAACAGCAAAAATACTCATGAATGTTATGAGCTTGCAAATTTGACATGATGTTCTGTCCAGAGAAAATATTACTGAGAACTCAAGGAAGCAGAAACATAAAGAGGAGATATCTTCACAGATATTTTCACAAGTTTACTCAGTTCAGGAGACATTCCTGAGAACTGGTCACAGGAGCTGCATGACCTCCAAAAAGCATGGGAGTATACGAAATATGATAGAGACTAGCTGATATATAAAAAAAGTGGAAGCAAATGCGTTAAGGGTCTTGAATGGAGAAATATTTATAAAAGCATTGTTTGAAGGGGTATTCCCTACTTCATTTTCAGAAAGAGAAGGCTATACTTCATTAATTTGAAAGAACCATTTCTAACTCATTATAGATAGGGAAAAGAATGAGAACATGATCTCCACTGAAGATTTTCAGCGGAAAGATTACCTTCTAACCCATCTGGGGTTAGCTTATGACATATAAAGTTGTAGAAAAGAAAACACATTAAAACAGGTTTGACGTTTAACAAAAATAGAAGATGGCTTCATACAGACTGACTTCAAGATTTTTTTTTTTTTTCTTAAAAGCCCTCAAGAATCCATGCAATCAGAAAATCAGAAAACGACCAGAGTAAGCAAAGTTAGAACCCGATACTGTGAAAAACAAAAACCACCACTTATTCTAAAAAGCCTATTTAAGGGGAAGATCAAATGAGGTAACCATTCTGGTCTTTATAGTGTTTCACTGGAAACATGGAGGGTTCATGTTAGATGTCTGAGACTAGCAAATAGGTAGCTGCTAAGAGTGGAATACGTATACCATAGCAGCTGAGACTGTCCAAGTGCTGTAATTAACCTTGGATTGGGACTATGAGATTCTGCTTGTGGAGTTAAAAGTTGTTATAAATATGAGCTTTGATCACTACCTGTCCAGAAGTCTAGCTGTGGTTCTGCATTGGGAAAGTTATTTCACCAGAGATTTCAAAAGTGCTTGATGTACATCTCCTGAGACTGCATAGATTTTGGGAACTTAAAACAGCCACAGTGCATTGCTGTGTGTCACCCTTCTCTGTCATTTTTCCTCCCAGGCATACTCTAGTCAAATTTCTTTCCTGTATATGTCTAACATATTGTACAATGAAGCTCAAGACTCATTTTACATTGTTCAGCTTTAGCATTCTCTACCAACTCCAGAGAAAGTTTGGGAGCAATAGTCAGTTGTGCATGTGCTGGCTCTAGATGTTTTATTATTTGCTGTTCTGGCAAAATTATGAAACAAATCTCTCAGATTCCTCTTTTACCTCTACTACCCATCTGGCAACCAGACATACCCGTGATGGTCTGGAAAGGTGGAAAAAGTCAGGCTTAAACAGATCTGAGTCCCTTAAAAATTTGGCTAAATATTGTAGTACAAAGTAGCAGTCTGCTGGTCACCAAATTCTCACACTCTTTTCCTTCAAACCCCAGACGTATAATGAATTGTTTATATGGCTTACTAGAAAATGTGGTATGGATAAATACATTTGTGATTTGGTTTTTCTGGCTGGATATAGTAAGCACTGTAATAACATAGCATTATCCTGTATTATATAGCTTGCTCTCAACTGCACCCAGGGAGATCCACCCTGGGTGGAGAACATGGAGCTTGGCTGAACAAAATGAAGTAATATACGCTTGTTTTCAAAATGAAGTAACATACGCTTGTGACCTTAGGCTTATCAGTAACCAAAAGTCTCAAAACCAAATGCCTCTTAACATCTCAGTAAATTAAGTTGTCCTGAGTGCATTTCTGGATCAGAATGGATTTCTATCAGAACAAGATTGATGCTGGGAGATTTCTGTGCTGTTTAGAGTTAAGAGTTAATTAGATACCATCCTTGTAAAGCCTTCTTTTGTGTGTTATTTTGGCTAAGCTTTCTTTTGCAAAATATTTTTCATAAGCCTGGTGGCTGTGGAAAGATATATTTATTTTCAAGCTGAAAGAAAAAAATAACTTTTTTTTTCTGTACTAACTCTTCTTGCTCCCATCTAGGAGCAATTAAAAACTAATATATCATGGGATGAACTATATGTTGTGCATTTGTATTTACTTTCACAAAACACAAAGCAGTGTAGCGCAGTGCCTTCTGGTTGGTAAAATAACAGAGCAGGGAGGTTGGGGGTGGTTTGGCTTTTCTGTTGTTGGTTCTTTTCTTCTCCCCTGACATCAGTAATTAGCCAATTAGCTTTACTTTGGAACTTTCATGCCATATTTGCAAGGCAGCTGTAGAGTGAAGCAAATTAAACTAGCAGAGGTGGAGCTTCCAAATCTCCAGTTCAAATAAAGTCAGCACTGGTCTAAATTTGCCACAGTGTCAATATGCCACAGCAGACGTAAATAGCACGTACCTATTAAATGAAGGAAACAAGCTTTTTGGGGCTTATTTTCAGATGTAAAAAAACAAAGCTAAATTATGTACCTTTTGTGTTTGTTCTCCCCTATGAAAATTCTGTGCAGATCTTTCTGTACTAGCAAAATCCAGCTAAGGCAGTTTCTGTAGAAAGGTTTTTTGTTTTTATTTTTTTTTTTCTTTGTATGACAGGAACATTCTAATGCCTGGAGGAGTATTAAAAATTAACTGTGTGAGGGAACTGGGGGTGGTTGGAGGCAACCATGACCTTATGACAAACACAGGCCGGAAGGGTGGGAGTGGACTGAAAACTTTGAGTGACTCTTGTGCTCTAGTGTGAATTCATAGTGGCAAGAAAGCTACCCTTGACTTCTATGTATTTCCTTGTTTCTTTTTTGCAATTGCAAAAAGAAAATCTACAATCAACAATAGCAGAACTCTATTGGGTGGTGAAAGGACAAGACATGCTCCTTGTTTTCACGAATTCAGAGCGCAGAAGTAACTTTTTCCACAGAAAAGCAAGGAATGTTCTTCCAGTCCTCACTGGCACTCTGTGTTGTTTCCTTACTGAGATGATAACACCTGCTGCTCATCAGAATGCCTTCCTGAGATGGTGTTGTGGTTTCAGCTCGCCTGGTAACTCAGAACTATGCAGCCATTTGCTCACCTTCCCTTCCTGCCCCCTTCCCCCTCATTCTGGGTGGGTTGGTGTTGTCCTTTAAGCAGAGCTGTAAAACAGCCACACAGCTCATTAGCTCCCCCTTCCTTCCTCCCCCTGCTTCAGGACAGATGAGGAGGACAACTGAAAGAATGCAACTCCCACAGGTTGAGATAAGAACAGTCCAGCAACTAAGGTATACCACAAACCACTGCTGCTACCACCTATAATAATAATGATAAGAGAAACAACAAGGAAAGAGAATATCATTGCTCACCACCAGCCATCCGATACTTAGTTCAGTGGAGCAGTGAAGTCCCCCTTTTGGGTCCCTGCCCCCAGTTTTGGCATGATGGGCTGTGGAATGGAATACCTCTTTGGTTAGTTTGGGTCAGGTGCCCTGTCTCTGCTTCGTCCTGGCTTCCCCTCTCCCTGGCAGAGCATGAGACTGAGAAAGTCCTTGATCAGACCAAAATATTACCAAGCAGTAACTGAAAACACTGGTGTTATCAGCGCTGTTCCCAGGCCAAAAATCAAAAACACAGCATTGCAACAGCTACCAAGGAGAAAAAATGTCTGCTGCTGCTGAACCCAGGACAGATGGAGTGAAAAAAAGAAAAGGATGTAAGCCCCAGGCAAAAAACTCTCAGAATTGAGATAAGAGCAGTCCAATAACTGAGGTATAATATAAAACTACTGCTACAACCAATAATAGTAATGATAAGGGAAATAACAAGGAGAGAGAATATAAAACTAGAAGGAAAAAGAACAATAAACACAAGTCGTGCCCAGTACAACTGCTCACCACCTACCGACCGATACACAGCCTGACCAAAATAACTTCGTACTATACTTGTCATTTTACCTTTCCTCCCCACAATTTTCCTTACCTTCCCTCGTATTTTAATTTACCAGTATGAAAAATGCAAATGACAAGAAGCATTAAGTTTCAGCAGAGTCCTAGTATAAACAGCTAATGTCCTACTGACCTCAGTAGGTGTTACTTTTATTCATGCCAGGATTAAATTTATTTCAGAACCTAAGATACTGGGGCAGTAGTGGAAGAATTCCGGTATTAATACTATCCTCCTTACTACGCTTTCATTTTGTTCACTTCTGATGTTATACTTCCTTGTTTTCCTCTATGACGTAGACAAAGGGAGCCATCCCTGAGCCCTACACTTCCCCAGATAGGAAACAGCTTGTGTTTTCCAAAGCCCGATCAACAAAACTCATCCAAGTTGATACAAAACCAGCAAACCATCCTTCAAGACTATCAGATTTTCTCTTTGTATATATCCCAAGTGGTTTGAAAAAGGAACAGAGTAACATATTTTAGGGAATTGAAATGGCCTGAAAAAAAAGTCTCTCATCCATAATTATTAATTTCAAGTGTCATAATGTACATATAAAGCCAACTATGTTCATTAACGCTTTCCTTCATTTTGTTAAACTGTCCGTTATTTTTCTTTTGAGAAGGTCAGGGAGCAGAAGATGTGTCATGCTGGCTGTTGAGAAGGCTATTTTTAAAATCTGAAGTGGTCTGTGGGGAAAAATCCATAAAGAATGAATATGAATTCACTTCACATGGGATATGCAATGTAGCCTACATAAATCTCACCTGAGCTCAGGTTCTGGAAAATGAAGCAGGAAGCCACAACTCTTTTCCTCTAAGCTCATCTATGCCTACTGTCACCAAGTGAATAATGAATAGGGAGTTTTACTGGCCAAAGACAAAATAAGAAATGAAATTTTAATCAAGAGAGTTCAGGGCATAATAAATATAATTGCATTATATTTAATATATAATACTAAAATGGTACTTAAGCCATTATCTTTTAAAAATGAATTAGATCCTATCTTAAATCAATAATTATAAAATACTGCCTGAATCATGGGACTGTCAGTACCAATTTGTCTTGTAAATTCATTCAGTCTGTTACTAAGTAATTACTTCTAATTTCAATTCAAGCACCACAGTCTTTGATAAATACATAACTAAAGGTCCACCAGACTGTTACAGCGTTCAGTCAACAACTAATACGTGGGCACACTTGGCTCTGAACTGCAGTTTCATATTTGCGCACACATGTACGTACTGAAATCTGGGTTAATAAAGTCCAATCTGTGGGAACATAAGACTTCCATTTTACACTGCTAAGAACCAAATGACAAAGGAAATTAAAGACTTGGAAAATAGTAGAACAAAATATGGTAGTACTGACAAACTACTGCTTTCTGTTTTTTCCTTCAGTTCAGCTGTTTCTATCCCTCTTCTTGTGCACTCAAATAAGTGACTGTCATGGATTCAGCTGTTGCTGTCTCCTGTATGGAAAAGAATCCAGCAAGATTTCTCTGCAAAAATGAGAAAACACTCTTGCTTTTATATTTCTGATTGTGACCTGTATTTATGCCTTAGTCACAATCCAGAGCAAAAAATAGTCCAGTAAAAGAGGTAAGAATTTTCAGACTTTCCCCTACTCTCCTCTACTGGAAGTGGCTGTTTATAAAAGTTCAGGAATCACAAAGCTGCCTAAGTCAAAATCTGTAGTACTGTTGGGATTTATAAATGAGGGGGCTCACAGGCATGAGTGAGACAAGGGAGAGTATCTCCTAGAAGACTAGCCGATTATTTATGTTTGCTATATGTCAGGAGATACACAGCTCTTGATAAGCTTTGCTTCTTAATGAAAACTGAAAAGAAATGGACAGACTGATATTCCACTGAACACTTTTTTTAGAAGAATAAACCTAGCTGATAAAACTACCAGTGATGGAGCCAAAGTGTTTCCTTAAAAAGCAATGCTGCCTTTCTCAATGAGGCATTAATTTAGACTTTGCTATTTATTCTGGTGGGAAATGGTGGCATTTAGGAGGACCACAGGGGTATGGAAAGGGAAATGGAAGGAGCAGCTCAAGCATTGTGCTGTTGCTCAGCCTGTGCCCCTGCTACAAGTAGAGGGTGAAGGCAGAGTCTGTGGGCAGATTTTGGGTGCCCCAAAACCCCTTGTTTCCAGCCACCCCAGCCTTCTGCAGGGCTTCACCACTGGCAGTGGTTAGGAGGGATTACACATTTGTCTGTGCCTGGTGGGGGGTTATCATTGCAGCTATAGCTCCTCAGTAGGACAGAGCTACAGCTAGACCTCTGCCTATCTGCCCACAGTCCTTTTTAATCAGAGAACAGCAAACAATGACAAATTGCAGCTGAGGGTGGTCTGCGCAGCCTTTCACTTTTCCTGGGTCTGAAAGCCTCCCTGCGGTAGTGAATAGTCCAAATAAAATGAAAAAAAGGTTGAATTTTTTTGTCTTTCGCTAAGTTAGTCTTTCCTGGACCCTAAAACTGGGACATTTTGGTACAGAAATGTCTCGAAAGGATTTAGATTTTGGCCCAGAATTTTGTGTTGGCTTTCATTATTTATCTCTCTAATCACACTTTTATGTTTTGTCATTATATTTTGATTAACCACACAAAGTTTGATTTACTTCATTTTCACTGCTCAAGATATTTCACTTGTAGATTAGCGTAGGCTTGAGTGACATTGAAGTGCTTAGCTCAAATTTCCACAGATATTTATTCGTCTATCAGCAACAGATAATTTTGCAGGAAATCACTGTTAAGAAGGGATGCTAGCCTACATATATTCATCTGTCATGACATACTCTTTTGCTATGTTCTTTACTATGGAATTATCTCACTCCTTTCATTTCTCTTTTCTCTGCCTATAACCTAGGTTAGCTTATCTTTCTCTTTCCATAGAGGCATAATAACAGACTGAGATTTATCCCATTGCTGGTTGTATTACTGGAAAACGTGCTCTGAGCAAAAGTGGTGCTCTTTCCATAACATACAGTGGTCTAACTGCGGGGACAAATTCCAGAGCTATACTTTTCTGTTTTGTTGGGAGAAATCTAAATGAGGCTTAAGGAAACTCAGCTGCAGAGCTTATCAGCTTATAACAGGACTCAAGTTCACCTAGTGTGCTTCTGGAAAAACAGCCCAAAGCAAACCTAACAGCTCCCTTCATTCCAAAATTTTGTGAAGTGTCTTGCTTGGCATCTCTTTAAGTGGGCTGCTCTTTGGGAAATGCTCTAGCAGATGTTTTGTTGCAGATAGGTATTGCTGTTGCCATGCTATGCTAATACCCTCTGCTGCTGTGTCTTACACTGAAATTATATATTTCCCAAAAGAAATGTGTTACCTAATTATTCACTCAAGAAAAAAAAAAGAAATAAAGATCTTGAACAAAATACATCAGCGGTAGTGTTGGGGCTATGATATGAACAGGCAGAATCTGAAAAGTATGGAGGTACTTGAATTATGTGGGTGCTTTTCTTCTGGTGCAATACAGTTCACTTCAGCTGAAGCAGAATGAATTAGTATCAAGGACTGGAGCTACTTGCTTGGTCCATTTTCAATGATGCTAAAATGGAAGCCTGACTAAGAGATAGAGCCGGTCACACTTTCCAATCTGAGAAATCAGTGATGGTTCAGATTTCTAAATGGAAAATCTGGATGATTTTATTTGATATTTTTCTTCCAATCCAGTTTGCTCTATAGTTTTTAATATTTTGAATCTCCACAGCAACTGGGGAACTATTTATACAGCTTACTGGTTATTCCAAAACCCCAGTTTGCTCAGCCTGCTACAGTAAATAACATGAAGGCACAGAGGAATGTCACATCTTGTGGTTTGCTTAAAGTCCTGCTGGAAATACTCATTGTAAATAACAGCTTTGTACATGGCTACAGATTATTAATGAGGTAATATGGGAAACTTGTAACCACAATTGCCAGGTTATCACAGATAAGGATGCACTGCTCTTACAGGCTTTTCATAAAATAAGACTGCATATTTTGTAAGATTGTTAATCGTCCTGCAGCCATATTGATAGGCTGTTATTTCTGAAATAGGTTCTTTTCTTTGAAAGCTCTCATTTAGCTTTTTCTATTTTATGGGGATCCTAAATTGTTATCCTAACTAAAAAAAAAAAAAAAAAAAAAGAAAAACCATAAAGGAAAATACTTGCTTTTCAGTGAGTCAAAATGTGACCTGATAAAACTAAAGCTCCAACATTTTTGAAACTTTTGTAAAGTAAGAAGGAACCCAGCACTCTTGGTCTTCAGAGCATCCAAATGCAGGTGTCCATTTGAGTACACAGCTACACTCCTCACTGCTTACCAGTTTTACTTCTTGTAAGAATTGTAAAGTATTTTGCAATTGCATGTTTTAGATCTACTTCAGGAACCACCCTGCATTGTATGACTCAGCTGACCATTAGAACCTGGGCTGGTATGGAACTATGGACTGGACAAATAGCACTGCCAGTTCCTCCACTTTTGCTTTCTTTTATGCTCAGAAAGGAGACAATTTATGGGTGTTGATAAACTTGGAATTTAATTTCACTAAGCATTTTAAGGACATGAATGATGCAAGACAGAAGCCTCCCCTTTTTAAGCCTACTGAATGTGTTCAAAGACACATTAAAATTTGGGTTTAGCCCATTATCCAAAGCACCTCTGAATGCTTTAAGAAAAATGAATTGAGGGAAACAGAGCAATATTGCACATGGAAGGATAATTAATAGTTAAGACAACCATATAAAATACTTCTTGAGTCATTTCCATGAATAAACAAAAGCCCCATGAGATGAGAAACTCCTGGGAGCCCCCACAAACTGTCAGGTTACATGTTCTCATGCTATAAACATGAAAAGCTTTTTGGTCGTGTGAACATTTGACTAAGTTGAAGATTAAGATCATCTTTCACTAACTTCTTAGGAGCAACAGTAATCCTTAAAAGAAAGAAAATGATTTCAACTAATCTAAATTATTATAGACTTTGTGGAAGCACCAACATTTCTGTAGCGCATCCTCTTCTCAGCCCTTCAGCCTTTCAGCTATTTTATCTGCCAAAAGGCATTTAAAGAAAAACATTTCATAGGTTTAAAGTATATATTTAACAGCAGGTTTTCAATTGTTTTACTGTAGTTCACCCTGATCTTGTTGACAGTAGTACAGGAAGAATGGAGAACATTTAACCAACAAATATACCACATATTTTCAAATGAGTTCTTTCTTTTGTTTTACTACATTCCATCTTTTCTGTTCCATGGCATGTGATTTATACTTTCAAATCCCTGTGCAATCACAAGAGCTGTCAGATGGTCAGTTGTGTCATGACAGTCTCTTGCCTGTGTTTGGGAGGAGCTCTCAATCAAAAATGTGTGTTTCTTTATCTATTAAATATTTCCTTAAACCCCCTCTTTATCATAATGCCTGTAAATCACTGTTCTTTGTCAGCAGTAGAATTATGACCACTATTACTAGTAAGACCAAGAAACACCTGAATTTAAAAAATGTGTCTTTGTCTTTCATCAGATGATCTAATTACAGACTGTACGTAGCCTGTGGCTAAGACCGTTTCTGTTGCAAAGAAGGATATACTTAATATTTATGTGTCAACTGTGCGATTCTGCCCAGAAGATATCATATAAATCACTTATCCATGAATGTCGATTTATAGGACCATCTATTCTATAGTTGATTTTGTCCCAGATCTTCCAGTGGTGCTTGAACTTCCCAGTACTAGGATGAAAGTGGTTTAAAGAAGCTTTAAGCATAGAATATTTGGGGGTAAAGACCTGGATTTTTTCTATATGTAGCTTCTACTTATCCATGTTAGATTAAATGAATTCAGGCATACTACCATTGTGTTTTCCAAGATTCCAGCCTATAAATTTCATGTTCCATTGCAAAAGAGAAATTAATAATTTTCATGATATCAGTAAGAATGTTAGTTTTCATATTGGAAGCCAATACCATCTTATGTTTTCTGCATGTTAAATGGCATATATTCCCTGTGCAAACATGATGGATTTTATTCCCGCCAATGCAATTACTACAAAATCTTCTATGATGGAGGGAAAACACAGTATTTCTTGACGACTCAACAGGCCGGCCATTTATAATGAAATGAAAACATCTCATGAAACTAAAAGCATTTGCTTTATTAATTAATCTGAATGCTTTTGCCTCAAACTACATGCAGATCTCTTTGAGAAAGTAGTCTACTAAATTATATTGGATTACATGCTCATATCCATTTTTAATTACATTTGGAGGAAACATGATAACAGCAAGAGGAAAAATAACATAGCTTGATTATGTGACTTAGCCAGTGTTTGGCCATCTCCTCTAGAATAGCTAACTTTTATGTGGTTTAGTTTGGAAAGGGTCAGGGCCATGTGAAATGTTAAAAAAAAATAAATTATTATTCTCTTTAATCCTGCCTAAATGTGTTATGTTTTTTATTAAAGAAAGCAGGAATCAATGTTCAAAGAAGCAGTGCTTAACATGAATTAAAGGAATTTGTGTATACCCTGTGGGAAAAGAAAAGACAGAGACCTAGATGAGCCGTGGTCATATACTGTTTTTCATTCACCTTTTTAATGGCTGCAATTATTTTTCATGTAAATTAAGAGGGTTTGTTTTTTCCAGTTGCCAAACTTCTCCCATTATGCTGAAATCTCTGCATTCCTTTATTATAAGCGCATCAATTTGAGCATTTAGTGTACAGCATAGTACAGGTAATTCTAAAGCAAGGACACGGAACCAGCTGTAAAGGAAGTCTAGGGCTTCAGGTTCAGGTGGAGATGCCTGAATTGGTAGACAATTTTGTTGCACCCTATTTTGGAAGTTGTTCTTATTTTTCAAGTGTAGAACCCAATTTCTCTTCGGTACTCAGAACAGTTATCTCAATCACTGAACAAAATGTAAAGCAGATCACAATGCCAAAAAGAGACTGGGAAATGGCACAAAATGCTTTTTTTACTTATAACTACTATAATTTCTAATAAGTGTCCTAATCCCTTTTTCTGTGCTAGAGGTAGTTAATACTTTTATGAGTGTAGCAACAGGGGAGATTCAGACAGTTTCAGATATGTAGTTTTCATTTTATAGACCTTTCATTCCTGTGAAGAAATGATATTTTAGATGCAGTCTAATTTTTTGTTTGTCCAATCCTACATCTTCAGAAAAGGAAGAATTTTTAGATGACCTTGGAATTCCTAGTTCAGCTGGGGAACAGGAGGAACAGATCCCACTGGCTTTTTATTTCTGCCAGAGATTTCTTATTAAAGGAATGAAAAATTTTCTTCCTTTCAAAACTACAAAACCAGAATGTTTGTGTATGTGTATATATATAAAAATTGGCTTCCAGTGTTTTTTTTCTGTTTATTGCCTGTCACAACTCCCAGTTAGTTGGAGGCAACCTTCAGTTTAATTAGAAAATAGTGGTATCAGCAATGAACCTTTTTATTATCCCACCAGTGTATCCCTACTATTTGATGATGATGATGTTCTGAATGAGAATTAAAAGTTTGATTTACCTTGAACAAGTACACAGAGGGGATATGGAGGGACTATACTAACAAAGAGAAACAGACTTGCATTTCAGCACCCATTCAACTTCCTATGTGGCCCCAAAAGCTGTCCAAAATGACCTCAGTTAATTTCAGCTGTGGTTATGGTCCTTCTGGTAGAGATGATTATCCATGAAGAGCCTGCTAGAGAGCACATTTTTTTTTCCATAAAACAGGCGAAGAGGCAAGTTCTAGTCCCCAGCAGTCTGAGCCAGGTTTGAATATATATATTAGCAACAAAAGATCTATATCAAAATACTGATTGCCTTAGCAAAACATGATTTCTCTCATTTCTATCCTGGTAGCAAAAACCAAGTTTATTGGGTTTTGCTCCTGAGGCAAGGGAAAATAGGCAGAAAACAAATATGCCTCAATTAAAGTGTCAAATCTCTGTCCTTTAATTTCCTTTATTTCCAAATGTGTATTAACCAAAATTTCCATTAATTTCTAATCCTTTTGCCCTTCAAATTGACACAAAAGCCCTGATACTGACTTGGGTAGTCTGCTCTGTGGTTTGTTCCCCTGTGGAAAGGAGATGTCCTCCCTAATCTGCTTGTGAACTGTATCACTGTGCACCAGCCTTGCCTGAGGCAATGCTTTTGACCAATTCACTAGATGGTTCTTAGAGGACATTGGCAAGGGATTTCTTGTAGTGGGAGCACAGACCTCTTCTAATTTCTCATGGCACCTGAAAGGCAAAGAAAATGGCACTTTATGCCACTAGTCAGGAGGGAACCACTTTATTATCAACAGCTATACATTACACTAATTCAGCATCTGCTATAAACTAGCAATCCTAGATGTATGCAAGATTGCTTCAGCTCTTACATGTGTCACTAGAGCAGAGCACAGGTCCCCGTACTGTTCCTTGATGTTGTGGAGTCAGGATTTTCTTTCTGCTTTCTTCTCTGCTATGCTTTTTCACAGTCAGTATTTCCGGTATCCTGGGTGCTACACAGAGCTGCTCTCTTCCACACCCTCAAGGATAAACACACCCACCATAGAGAGCTGACCCGCATTTTACCTGTTC
>JASSUY010019685.1:0-18378 GCA_032466535.1 Forpus xanthops
CTCCACCTGGGTCGGAGCAATCCCAGGCACAGTTACAGGTTGGGTGGAGATGAGATTGAGAGCAACCCTGAGGAGAAAGACTTGAGGATGTTGATTGATGAGAAAATGAACGTGAGTCGACAGTGTGCTCTTGCAGCCCAGAAAGCCAACTGTATGCTGGGTTGCATCAAAAGGAATGTGACCAGCAGAATTAAGGAGGTGATTCTGCCCCTCTACTCTGCTCTCTTCAGACCTCACTTGGAGCATTTTTGTGTGCAGTTGTGGTGTCCTCAACATAAAAAGGACATGGAACTGTTGGAACAAGTCCAGAGGAGTGCCAAGAGGATGATCAGGGGACCGGAGCACCTCCCCTATAAAGATAGGATGAGAGAGTTGGGACTGTTCGGCCTGGAGAAGAAAAGGCTGCATGGAGACCTCATAGCAGCCTTCCAATATCTGAAGGGAGCCTATAGGGATGCTGGGGAGGGTCTCTTCATGATGGACTGTAGTGAGAGGACAAGGGGTAATGGGTTCAAACTTCAACAGGGGAAGTTTAGATTGGATCCGAGGAAGAAATTCTGTACTGTAAGGGTGGTGAGGCACTGGAATGGGTTGCCCAGATATTTCTCAGTGGCTCGAGCTCTCATCCTCTGGTTAAAGAGGTTCTGCTACCTACCCAGATACCTCATCCAGTGTGCAAATAATTTCATAGGGGTGGAAGGGACAGAAGACAGATTTGTCTGGTTCTTTCATTTTATCCTTCAATAAGATCCTTTTTGTCCTTCCCCTGTAAAGACACTAGTTTCTCAATAGAATATATATGTAGATGAAGGAGCATGGTCAACTTGAGAGTGACAGCTCCATCTGAAATGTGTTTAACTATTATTTTTTACAATACCACATGTATTACTACATGCGTAAGTTACAGGTTTTACAAGTAGGTTCAAGAAGTCAGCCTGTATATTCTTGTTTCAAAAGTTAACTGTGTAGCCTTATGTTATTTTTCACTGTGAAGTGCCCATTAGCTTTGGTGGGAGCTGTGGGGTGTGTAGTATTTTTGGAAATCAGGCCATTGAAGTATACTTTGGTTATAAATAACTTTAGCTAATTAATATAAACCAATAAAGAGTTGTAAACGACATGCATCTTTCTTGCCTTTCACCAGTAAGAGACCGGGTCAGCTTGGATGAATTCCTCGCAGGAGTGGATGATGTACCCACATCTCCATAGGTTCTTTGAGCAAGTTGCTTCTTTGCGGACTGTGAGTCAGCAGAGTTTTGAAGTGGATGACTCATAGACAAACTAGCTGAATGATGGTTACCAAGTGGGTGGGGGAAGCAAGGGCTTTATTCTGGGAAGGTGTAAATGCAGACAGAGGCCAAGTCTGGAGGTGAAGGAGGCCGTGGGATGAAAGGCATTAACTGATAGGAAGCACTGCAACTGTGTTTGACAGTCTGCTTTTTGTGGTTCGCTCAATGATGTACTTCCTCGTGGCTCAGTTTGCTTCTGTGAGAAGTCTGTGTCTCAGGGGGCAGATATCCCAATTGAACAGCAGCTAATCCTGACAAATAATAAAGAAACATTAACTCTGAGAACCAGCTAGTTGCTTTCCAGGGGATAGAAATTTTGGTCAGAAATGACCAAAAGAGAAATCAGGCTGGTCTATGCTTCAACCCTTTCATTCATGCAGAGTGTAAACTTTTAGCATCTCTCCAGCTGGGGCAGGGAGCATCAAGGACCCCTGTGAAGAACGGGTTAGCATGCCAACCTCTGAAACTGTAAGCAACAGTGGTATGCTGCATTAAGCTGATGAATCTTCTTGAAAGGCTTAGAAGCAAGAATGTAAAACACATGAAAACATCCCATTCTGGATAACGACATTTACTGATTGGTAGAAGACTAGAATACCACTCCAGAGAGTCCCTTTGTGTGTTTCTCACGCATTCCTGCAATTTTTCAAGTTGTAATGGAATTTGAAAGGAAATTTCTGTTGAAGTGTGAGGATCTTTTATTGTGCAGTATTTTGTAGTTGAACAGGAAACCAGAAAATATGACCATGTATCATTGCCACCAGAGTTACTCTTGACCACATACCTCTGTGCATTAGCAGATGGTGAAAAAATCTGTACTTTTGGGATATATGCAACATTTTTTGTGTGTGATGGAGTGTTCACTTAGTGGAGTAGCAGAAAAGCTGTCTGTCAGAGACCTTTGGAAAGAACTAAAGAGCAGTGGCTTCACAATCAAGCTGCTTGCAATCCTGGCTCTCTGTCCTTTCTTCCCAGTATGTTCAGATAGCTCAGTAGAGAGTAAACACTTAAAGTGATAGCATTCTGGAGTGCTCGGAAACTAAAAGAGGAAGCTGTGGTCACCAGATTCCAGCTGTCCTGTTTCCTCTTCCAAATGAAAATACTTTTATCAGGATAGCATACGTAAATATTTTTCAGTGCAAGCTCAACTCATTCTAAAACTATTTTAATTACAATATTCTCTTGAATTCAGATCTAGAAAATGTAAGATACTGAACTGAAGGCTGAGAGGCAGTCTGGTATATACTCTCTGTAAGGATACAGAAATAAATTTATCCAGCCTAGTAGAACAAAGAAAGAGCCAATGGCTGAAATTTGAAGTGAGTAAAATTCAAGAGATGTCACTGTGCATGTTTTGAAAGGTAATGGTAATTTACTACTGGAACATACTGCTGAGGGATGCAGCAGATTCCTCTATCACTTGAAGTCTTTAAATCAACATTGTGTATCTTCCTCATTCACTGAACACATTGCTGTGTTCAGTGTAGGGGGTACTGGATGATATTTGATAGCTTCTGTTATGCAAAGGTCAAACTAGATCATCATAATGTCCCTCCTGGCCCTAAAATGCGGGTTTGTAAACTTAAACTGTGGCTGTTGTATCTTTTCAGTAACAAATTCAGTTGCTAGTGGTAATGGAGGTCATGCAGAGCCAAATCTCAAATCTCAAATTGAATCTAACTGATGGGCAGAGTAGATGTGCATGTGATAAGACACCTGGCTTTCTTAGCTTCTGTGTTCCATGAACTTAGATTTCCTTAGAGTCATACTTACTTACCTAAACACATCCTCTCACTTGGCCCACTGTATCTCAGGCATTGGTGGTATAAATCACATTCTGAAATCCTAAAAGGAGGAAGGATTCAGGACAGATTAACGAAGAGAACAATATGTAGGAAAGCATGACTTTAAGTGCCTTCGACTTTGGGGCCTTATAGTGTTTCTGACTCTTTGGCATATAAATGACATCAATTTAGAGTCCCTCATGCATCAGTAGGTTGGGTAGAACAAGTTCTGAGGGAATCTGAGTTGAGCATAAGTGGGTATAAATTACATTACCTTACAGATTGCCTCTGAATTTGGCCCAGATTCTTTCCTTTATTTTCATTATGTCAACTTTGTGCATTGGCATTATGGTCTTTTCAATAACTGACCTGACAGCTAATGAGTTCTTTCTACCAACAGTAAATCAACCAAGTCAGGCAATGCTGCTCCACATAAATACTTCTCTTTATGTTCAGAGCATTCAGAATCCCATTAGAGCACTGTGCTACTAGAAATGCATGTAGAGAAATATTGTAAAAAGTTGTAATTATTCATAAGCCACCTGGTTTCTCTTTGACCCCAGCTCACCAATTTCTTAGTGCTGGGGAAGAATTAGAAAGAGGCTAGACAACATGATAATGCTGACATAGGAATGGCTCTGCTGGAAACAATTAAGTCTAAATGGCTTTAGGAAGTTTTTTTATTTATGCTTGTTTATACTTCCCAAAATCCCTGCAACAAATAAGGTTAAGAGAAAAAGTCAAGAAATAAACTATAACACTTCCATTCTTGAAGAGCTGAAACAAAGGGAACTTTAACTGGAGCACATTAGAAAATAGAATAGATTTTTCCTTTTCTTAATGAATGGAAGGAAAAATGTATTTGTATGTTAATTACGTGACAGTAGAATTTACGTTAGGAATAAATTACAACATGTTACACAACTTCTTTCAGCTCTTGGTTCAGAGTATATTGCTAAAAGGCTAAACTCTGTCCCAGATTGCAATGTTGATAAATATTTCTGTGCCACTTCATTATGTTTTAGAGAATTTTTTCTTTCTGATGTTGGCACTTCAGCATTTAAGCAGCTATGGAGTAGGTAGAGCAAGAATTCCTGACTGATTTCTTCTTCTGCCTTTTACTGTACTGTATGAACTGAAACAAAAGTTGCTATTTTGTGTCTTCCTTTTCTGATCTGGGATAGGTAGGAAGCCTGTAGAATCTGACGAAAAATATTCAGAGATACATTTGTTGTTCTTTTTTTTTTTTTTTTTTTTTTTTTTTCCTTTTTTAAGAATTTTAAATATTCTCAGGTGGTGGGAGCTATATAAATGCAAACTAGCCATATTATTTCCTATCATATAAGATTTTCCATTGTGCTTCTCCTACAGAATCCCTGTGTTCTCTTGAATGATGAAATTGCAAATGTTCCATGAATGTCAGTGCAATTTATTATCATCTTTCATTCAGAGCATTACAAAATGATTTGCAGATGCAGGTGTTGCTAATGATTTTTAAACCATCCTCCTTAAAGACTAGAGAACATAACCATCCTCGTTTCTATAACAAGGATGGAACTCCTGAACTAAAAGGACAGTTTTGAAGGTGAATCGGGGTTGCTACTACATCTTCTTGTGGCTCTTTTCATACTTCTACTTTTTCAGTTATTTCTTATTGGTGGAATCCATTGCCTTGAAAAGAGGTAGAAAATTGTTTTATTCACAGAAGGATGCTTTAGATGAAAAGGAGGGGATAAAGGAAAAAAAAAAAGCTGCTTTGCAGGCCTAAAAAAGTATGCTGCAGTATTTAACTGTGCACATTGTGGCTTTTTCTTTGTCTAGATCTAAAGTCTCTTAAACCTTTGTTTACTCCTAAAATCTACTTCAACAGCTTCACTTGCAGTATCTTATAGGCTGCCTCTGGTCTTGGTTCTAAAATGCCTTAGTTAATAGGAGGCATTAAATATGAATCTTATCGTGGTAAGTGTGAAGGGGATGTTTAGGGGAACTTTATTGGCCATGTCTCAGTCACTCCTTTGTTGAGCTTCCTGGTGGGGAAGTTACTGTCAAAGATATAAATGAAGGTGTACTAAAGGTATTAAATGAGAATATAGACAACTATAGACTTGTTCCTTCATTTTTGATCAGTGATCCTAGCGATAGGAATGGTTGTTTCAGTAGGAAAAGTACGAGATTCCTTTTCTCTGCCGAACTGAGCAGTGTAGTTGTCCTGGTTACATAGAGTTACACAGGTTTAACGTTTTTTTTTCCCCTTGCAGCCTCTAATGGAGAAAGTATTGTAGAGCACTAGGTGAAAATTAAAGCTTTCTTCCATTGGGAAAGACCCTTGAAGGAAGGTTGGTGAAGTCATGTCAGCTGTCTCTTGAGGCAAATACTCTTAGGTGTTACGGTATAAGGTGGTGCAATTTGCAGCCATGTGCCACAGGGAGTAGGTCGAGTGGGATGGCTAACATGGCCAGAGTCAAATGTATTTTAGTACAGATGTGGCTGTGAGATTTTTTGTTGCTGTTGTCTTTTAAAGTGAAGCTGTACGTGTTTTGCTTGTGGCAGCTCTCTGAAGGCTCACTGGCTCACTTTTTATTTGATTTTGATTAAAATCGATGTTTCTGCCAGCTTTAGTGATCTCATGAGTGAGATACCTGAGTCTGATTCCTGGATTTGATCTTTTACAGTGTTGTATGGTGTAGGGAATCCCTGCCTCCCTCTAGGAGAAAGGCAGAGCTTCAGATCTCTGTGCAGCAGCCCTGTTAGGGAAGGGGTGGCTTTGATGGGCTCCACAGGAGGTGCCTTTTACCACTAATTGACTGCAGATGTGCACCAGGTAGGCATGCCCAGCAACTGAAGCTTCCCAAGCACAGCTCAGGCATGGTCAGTGCAAGTGTCCCATCCCTCCTTCCCTGATAATCCTGTTTGAAGTTCATATGCGGAGAATAGGGTGTCCTAGGTTCACACAGAATTTTTTTGTTTCTCCAGCAGGTGAGGGCAAGGGGTACCCAGCAGTCCTTTTTTCCATCTGGCAGAGATGGAGATGGCAGGTTGCTGTTGTGAAATTAGACTGGGTTCTAAACAGCACATTGTTACTAATGAGTGTCCTCTATTAAGAAAGCTGAGGCAAGCTTAATGGCTTAGATCAACTATGTGAAGATTGGTGAAGTAATTGGTAAATGTGCACTGTCAGACCAACTAATTTTTTAATCTTGGGCTGGTGATGTTTGTAGATATGTAAATATTTTAAGAAGGGGCTGTCCAGAGTTGTGACAGGATCATGATTTTCCCAGACAGTTTTGTGGCACACAAAG
This sequence comes from Forpus xanthops, assembly GCA_032466535.1. Lineage (NCBI taxonomy): Eukaryota > Metazoa > Chordata > Aves > Psittaciformes > Psittacidae > Forpus > Forpus xanthops. The sequence continues at coordinate 6,373 of JASSUY010019685.1, forward strand.
CAAGCTGTTCACTTCCTTCACTGCAACACAGCTGAGCTCAGTAGAACACCAGCACAATCCTACCGTGCTGCTGTCCCATGGTTACTTAATTCAATCCTAGATCTACCCTTAGAGGCAGCTCCTCCTTCTCTAGTGCAGGCATTCATTTTTGTGTGGCTGCTGAGTGAATCAGGCTAGGGAGCAGATCTGAAAGAGAGCTAAGGCATTCTGTGGTGGGGTTTATTTTTCCTGTTGTGTTGGTTTTTGTGGGTTATTTTTCCTTTCTTTTTTTTTTTTTTCTCCTTATTTTCCCTTTGTCCTTGGGCTTCCTGAGCCAACTCAGCACATGGCCAAACAAGAAGTACTGCTGGCGTCTGAGGAGTGGGCAAAACCAATCAGGGGAGGTAGCAAGGGCAGAAGCAACTTGCACTTTGAGCAGCTTAAATTGGTAACAGACTCCAACCTGAGTTTACATGCTTGTTTGTGTGAATTTAATAGTTTATGGATTTCTGACAGGAGTTGTGTTTGGGCTCTCTGAGGTCCAGAGACAAAAACATCAGAAGCTTCACTGTAGTGACTGAGTCTTTCAGCTTCCTGTGTGGTTCTTTGCCAAATTAAATAGAGCCAGAAGTCTCAGCAGCAGCAGCTGTAGGGAATTAATCCCACCCAGTTCCAGATTAGCCATGGCACATTCTTGCAACCATTGGCACAACAGCTGTTCTGATGAACTATCTGGGAATCCTGCCCTCATAGGAATGTTTGGTGTGTATTGGTCGCACAAGTTGTTTGCAGAATTATGGTGAGACAAACTGGTAGCCTTGATAGAAGTTCATGTTATTGTCGCTCTTGAGATGGTAATGCCACATGGTACCAAAAATTATATGAGTGGTTTTACTTTAGAAGTGGAATGAATTTATATCTCTACCTGAGTTGTATAGATTCGATGCTAGTACTCTTCTCTGAGTCTTGTGAAGGTAATGCCTCTTTGCTCATACTTGACACAGAGAGACAACAGATGTAGAGATGGACAGCTTGCTTGCTGCCTCAAGCAGTATCCTTTTTGCAAAGAGAATTTTCTTCCCAGCCAGTTTCACTCTTGTGGCCTTTGTTTGCATCATTCTTGATGGTTCAGGCCAGAAATTGGTGGAAAGGGAGGGCAGGGGTAATTGAAAATTAGGGGAATGTAGTTATTTTAACGAAGCCAACTTTTGACTGGTGAATGGGGGTAAAACATTAGAATTGTTTGGAGCTGTAAAGTTTGTTTGGGTTAGCTTGGGAACTGCACGGCTGGAGCACCTGACTTTGAGTCTAATGAGTGGGGGATTTGAGCACCTTTTAAGCAGAAAATCATTGTTTGCCACAGGGTATTGGAAATTATAAAAGTTCACTTGAGGTAAAAATGAGAATGAATAATTTCATTGCATAGAAATCCACTGAGGATCCTAAATATGTAGGAATTGCCTCCAAAAGACTGTCCATGAAGTGCCAAACCCTGGAGTTGTTGAAGTTGGGAGTGTGCTCAAGGGGTTGTATATGTACGTTTGTTCTGTTTCAGTGCTCTTCTCTTGGCATCTCCTTCTGGTTATTGTTGAAAACAGGATCTGAGGCTAGATGGATTTCTGTTCTGAGCCAGCACAGCCATTTTTGAGACTTGAAGGGAGAATATTTTTAGAAGTAGCAGAGTCCAGTATTGTAACCACAGGCATGGCAGCTTAATGTAGACAGATGTTCTGATAAACCCATCTGGGAATCCAGTGAGAGTGTTTAATGTGTATTGGTCACAGAAGTTGTTTGCAAAGTATGGCATGACAAACTTGTAGCTTTGATATCTACCTTGATAGAGTAGGTGGTCTGGAAAGATATCCATTATGTTCTGGGTTCTGCCTTGCATGCTGTTCAACTTTGGACAAGTTATTTCATGTTTGACATGATTCTCCCATTCTGCTGGCATGCACCCTTTATCCATGTTGCTCTTTTAGCTGTCAGCTCTGTCAGTTGAGGACTTTCTTAGGCCATCTTTGCACAGTTGCAAACAAGGCTGTGCTGCTGGAAGTTCTACCTCTGCAAAAATTTGGCAGCTGCCTATGAATGCTTTAATTTCATTGTGGGTGTAAATGAAAACAGGTTAAATTAAGGTATCCTGAAGCATTGCCATAAAAATGGTTTACACTGACTTTGAAGTTGTAATAGGTCAGAAGTACACATGTATTGGGTAAGATGGGGGAATGTCCCAGGGTGTATTTAACTCACCGGCTTCCCAGTGTGCCAGTGTGTCCTTTGTGTTCTGCACAGTGCTTTGCAAAAAGGAGCTCTCAGTCCATTTTATGTCATAGCTCACTCTTCTAGTAATAATAATGATAAATCTGAATGGCAAAATGATTCTCCTCAGATGTTCAACCTCTGCTGCTCCTTTGATTAAGGAAAGATTTAATGCTTTAATTTGAGACATGTTTTGTTAAAGAACAGAGGGCTTTGATTCGTGTGTTTATAATGGGGTGCACTTCCTGAGCAGAATGGAAAATATTCTTTGCTGGTAAAGGATGTTGAAAGCACAGGCATTCCCTGCAGCTGATGGATTTGTTCTGGACTCTTATTTAGAATCACACAATCATAGGTAGAATAGTTAGGGTTTGAAAGGACGTCAAGATCATCTAGTTCCAATCCCTCTGCCATGGGCAGGGACACCTCCCACTAAACCATGCCACCCAAGGCCATGTCCAACCCAGCCTTGAACACCGCCAGGGATGGAGCATTCACAACGTCCCTTGGCAACCCGTTCCAGTGCCTCACCACCCTTATATTTATCAGTATATGTTAACAGAAAAGAACAATGTTGAGAGATTGTTCCACAAACAAGGTAAATAATATTCCTTCTCGTCCTTTTGCAGAGATGGATGCAAAACCTAAAACTCCACCTGACTTATTTCTAAGTGGTGGGACACCTTAGCAGCAGGATTTCTTTCTTGGTGTCTTTGATGTTGGGGTTCTTTGTTTCTTAATTTGATGTTCATGCCTTTCCTTCATATTTTTGTCAAGTGACTGTATCCAACTTCAACAAGTATTTTAGAATGATATTTATATGGGAAATATTTTAAGTGAAATTAAACTTGACTCTGTTAGATTGTAATTTGAATTGCAAATAGAAACCTCCCAAAACAAACACCAACAAACTACTTAGGATTGACTTCCTGGTCTTTCCTGGGACTAGTGATTAATCCTGATAGCAAAGACAGATTTTCCTCCTTTTTTTTTCTGAGGGAGTATAAAACCCAAGTGGTGATTATATATAGCAGAAGAACATTTATTGTGTAAACTATTGGTCTTCTAGCTACAGCTTGGCATTATGATTTTATCAGCACTGTAGAGTGTCACTAATATGACCGAGAGCTTAAACTTGTTACTGTCCTTGTAACATGTGTTTCTTCTAAAGCTGTTTTTATCAGCCAGCTACTGCAAGTCCAATTCCTCGTCCTAGTATCCTCTCTTAGAACAGCCAGGCTTAGCTTATCATCATGTTGGCACATGAAGGAATGTGGTTTTGAGCTCTGTAGGGTGCAGTCGGAGCCGAGGAGTGCCATTCTCTGGGAGCAGCACGTAAGTACCGAGTTTCAGTCTGCTTTCTCTTCAGAAACCAACATGAGCATCCCTGGCTTGGTCAAAACTCAAAGATAAGAATTTTAAGGGTTCTTAAAAGTAGGGATGAGATGACTGCAATGTGAAATATCTGGACACCATTATGGCTTGGGCAGAAGGCAAGCTTTTGTTGTTCCATAAAAGACTGGCCATTATTGCCCCTTTTGAGAAGGTGCAGCATGCCTGTGCACTTCCCTTGTGCAAGGCAAGTTGACTTCTACGAGAGCAAGAAGTCATAACCCTCCTCAACTGCTTTTGAGAGTCCACTGGTCAACACACATAAATTGGAAGGCTGTGAATCCTGTCTGACCTGATAGAAAATGTATTTTATATTTTAGGCTCTCTGTGATCCTTTCCCCTTTGTACACCATCACAGAGTCGGGCACAATCCAGCCCATTATCTGTATGGGAAATTTTTCACTATTACAGACTTGTAAAATTTCTATTAGCAATTCTGATTTGGAAAGGACAATTGGAGGCTGAAAGAATGGCAAGTACAATCTGGATATAACTTTTTGATCCCAGAACCCAATTAAATTTGTGGATTTAAGGTGCATGTGACTCCTGAGTTCAGCTCTAATACTAGATTTATATTATTTCCTGGAATGAAAGTCACTGCAGACGATTTCCAGAGGAGCATAATAATGATCCAGTAAAAAATGAATCCAGCTTGTGATTTTTATTTTTTTCCCCCAACAGAAATAAGATAGAGAACCAATTTCAGTTTATATTGGCTATTCTTTTGATGCTCAGTAACTTTCCTACCATCAGTGACTGTCTTTGTTTTTCACAGATATCTTCATTATTGCTGCTGTTGCTACACAGTGTTAGCATGCATTTGTCTTGAGGTAGTTAATGCTAATAGTGCTGCTATGTGTTTGGGGAGAGGAAAAAGAAGACCAGAATGTTGGTCTAAGGGAAACCTTTCTTATCAATTATCCTATTCATAAGTTCACTTTTAATGAATAATTAGTATTCTGTGAACTGTTTGGTTTTTTTATCATGTCAAAGTCCTCTACCTAAAATAATGCTTCAGCCTGATCAGTTAAGGTAAAGGGGAACTTTAGACAACCCTGAGTGCTCTGTGCTGAGCTGCTGTCTGTCTCAGAACAGCTTTTTGTGATTTTTGAATTGTTATTAGAGACACTGAAGTCTTGGACTAGCAGTACTGTATCTGTCTCATTCCTAGTTACGTTACAGGACAGCTTACAAGAATGTTATCTTAATTCTGCTGCTTCTTGGAGTTTGGGCACATTCTGCTTCTGCTCTTACAGACCTTTAGGAAAGAGAGCCAAGATGCCAAAGAATAAGTGTCCTTGCCCTCCTCTTCACTTGCCTTACTGAGTTCTTTGCTGTGCAGCTTGGCAGGTTCTGTGGGTAGGATGAGGTTTCTGGTCTGTGAAATGATATACTTGAGAGTTTTGGGGAAAACTGTGAGGGAGAAAGTGACTATGAATTCTGTTTTCCTTGGAAAGAAATGAATATGGTGTGAGAAGTCTTGTTTCTGTGGAGTTGAGCTCTTCTTTTTTTCCCCTGTCATTGCCCGGTTCTTAATTCTGGGGGCACTGGCTTCTTGTAACATTTATCATAATGAGATTTTTGTCCAGCAAGGCTGTGCTCTCAAAGCGAGTTGGAAGTGCAGATGTGCTCCCCTGCTGTTAATGGTGAACTTTCATAGATGTCAGTGAAGCTAGATTTTTCACCTGCCTGAGGTTGGAGTAGTGCACCCCATTTGGTATTCTCCTAGCAATATGTAACTGGGGAAGAGAGTAAAGCTATGTCTATTGTGTATCTAAGCAAGTTGCAAAACTAGGTGCATCCTTCATATTCTCTAGTTTGAGTATGAATTGCAGCTTTGTTTTGAGCTTTTGGTTGCTATCATTTGAATGTTTTCCCAGATAAAGCTGATGTAGTTCTGAAGTAGATACTCACTTTTACTTGGTCCTGGACTTCTGTTCCACATCAGTCTGAGCTCTTCCTGGAGACAGAGCTGAGGGAAACATTACATGGTAATGTAGTTCCTGGATTTGCAATAATGATAGACACAGGGGATGAATGGTATCAAGAATAAGTTTCAGCTCAGGTGAATGCTAACTGAAAATGAGAGTTGCTGTGAAAAAAAACCACACCTGTTGCCACAAAATCAAAGCAACATGTCCTTTTTGAAGCCTTTGTGAAAGCCCTTCTTGAGCAAAAGATCATCTGTGAATCAAAGCGACATATACGAGTGCCTATTATCCCTTCTCAGTTTTGCATTAGAGAATACCTTGGCTATGGTGGTGATCATCATCATTTCTGTGCTTTCTTGACTGAATATGGAGTAAGACTGATATGGTCAGTTTGACCCTAATTTCAGATACTGAAAGGAGAGGTGCTTATCTGTGTCCGAAATAAAGAAGCAAGCCACCTGAACTTGATCTTAAAGCAATGCTTTTTCTGTGAGCAGCTAAGTTACTCATTAACTTATTTTAGATTTTGTGAACAGACATTATGCTATTGGTGCTGGTTTTGAACTGAAGGTCCTATCTGGGTAACATATCCCTGGATATGGTATGTTGAGCTTTCAGCTTGGTCTGCTGCAATGAAATCTGGGACCAGATGAGTTGAAATAGATACTTGAATGAAATCATTATTGCTCTCACAGATGCAGAAAAGTAGACATTCAGTAATGGCTTAGACAAAATGTATTGTTTAAAGAGCATGTTAAATGAATTCCTCCAGGAGGACTTGCGTTTTTACGGGAAATGCCGTCCAAGGAAGAAGGATCTGTTCTTTCTTAGTCCTGCAGAGAAATTGAATATGATTTTGAAACTTCAATCTACTTAATGCATTATTCTCCAAGTCAAATACTTGCAGAAATAAATATTGCACTACTTTTTCTATCAAAGTAGATATGTTTAGAGACCCTGTTTCTGATCAGTTTTTGAAGCCTACCATTATACTCAAAAATCAGAGTAGTTGTCTTCAATTGATTCACAATTTTTTCCAAAGTAAATTTAAGGTATTTTATTTCTTCTGATAAAGTACAAAATGTAGTCCCATGGAACTTTGTCATGGCAAAGCGTTCACTTTCTTTGGAATGACACAGGCCAAGTGGCCCCAGGGTTAGTGATACAGAAATTGACCCATTGTGCAGCTTCGTCATCGATCTGCTACCAGTTCTGTAAGTGTGTGTCCAAGTGTCCTCTGCATTGGTGCTTACTTGATAGCAAACCATATACAACTTGTCTCTTTATGGATATTTATATTCTAAGGAATGCATTTGGGAGGAAAAGGTGGAAATTCTCTTTACAAAGGATCTTTGATCCCTAGGATCATGATTGATGGGAAAAAAAAGAGTCTGTGTTTACTTTAAAATCTTCTTTCTTTGAACAAGAAGATCCACAAGCATAACTTTGCTAAAGATAAATGATCAGGGAAAAGGGAGTCAGAAAATGTCCTGGTCTCGGTTGCTGGGAATGCAACATCTGCATTTCATATATTCCAAATATATAATATATTGGAAATCAGTAAATATCTCTGTATGTAGGAAATGACCAAGAAATTAGACTATCCTATTTAAGTGTTTTGCAAGCAAATAATCAGCATCCTTTAATTCTGGTTTCATATAAGATGCTGCATGTTTTTCTAATTTGCACATGCAGACACACAGACAGGCACACGCAAGAATTACTCATCAGGTTAGCCATTTGTAGAAAAAAAAGGCTGTCTTTACAGTCTCTGATGTGCCTTTATCCTCTTCACTACCAAGATGTAGTTATAAATAAGGTATAAAATTTCCTGTTTTCCATTTCATTTTCTCGATATCCAAGCAAGTCTGTATATTAGTTCTGATTTGTAGGATTTCTTACAAGTAGAAGTGATTTTTGGCATGTCTGTTTATTTTCAGGGTTCTAATAATACACTATATTGCATTAGGCAAACCAGCTTATTTTTAGTCTTTGGGTTTTTTTTTTCTGCTCAGAATGTGATGGGTATTTGGTGGATTGTTTGTGTGTGAGAAGGGCATGCTCAACACACCTTTTAAAGGTGTAGTTACATTTTGAGGGGTTGCAGTGTGAAGAGTAGCTGTGTTGCATGATGCTGAAAGTGCACCTGGTGTGAACGGTTATTTTCCTGGGAGAGTTTGATGCTATTGCATAAGTAGTGTAGCACTTTAGCACAACTACCTTTTGCCATGCTAGAGTAATATTCCAATTCTAGCTTAGCCTTAACTGATCTTCAGTCTGTATCCTGCATTCAGTGCAAAGATGCTATATAAATAGGCACAGCTGAATGGCGTGAGAAAGGTTAACTCGCAGTCCCCTGCATGGCTGAATCTTGTTATGATGGCTAAGAATCATTGCATGAGTAAAAACCCGAAGTTCAAAAGGCAGTATGTTTGTAGGTCTGGTAAAACATGATGCGTCATCACTGACCTGACATCTTGTTTACTAGTGTCTCATTGTGCTGCAGAGGAAAGCCTTCATGTCCCATTAGGCATCTCCTGAACACTGTTCTCTTCCTTCCCCGCACCCATTGCCAGTGATGCTTATGAAAAGATACAAGGCTAGGTTGTGGGGTTTGGGATTTTGGGGGTTATTTTTGAATGCCTTTTTTTTCTTTTTTTTTTTCCCACATGGTATCCTAAAAGAGTGTGGTATCCAACTCCTATTTGAGCCTCGGTGGAAATCGGCTGCCTGATTTCCATTCCAGCACAATATATAATGAATATTAAAACTCCCAAAATATGCAGCTGTGTGTGCATTTCTGCAAGTACTACAACTCTTACAAAAGCAAAGAGGAAATTTGCTGAGCTCAAAGCAAAATACCTTCTTCCTTAGGAGGTATGTCAGAGCACAGGTATTATGAGCAAACGGGGGCACTGGTGATGCTGGCTCTGGGAGCAGCATTAGGACAAGAAGAGATGTTTGGGCAGCACTTGCATGCTGCTCTGCAGAACCAGAGCAGCAGTTCAGAAGAAATCTTGATTTTTTTTAAAGTGGTTACAAATGCCCAACCGTTTGCTAAGGGCCTCTGTGCTCATTTTGGGTGGTAAGTAGCGTTGAGCCAAACATAGAAACCCAGTAGTTTCTTTAGGACTGCTTGTGTACTGGGATGCCACACAAGTAGCCCCAGCAAAATCTGGCCTTCATTGCTAAGAAGTAAAGCAGGAGCAAATGTTAAATTCTCAGTTTTCTACATTCATTTTCATCTATTATTAAACAAAAATATAATCATGGAAATGTATATGTCTTCCATGCGAAATCTCTGCTTTTATAACTGTTCCCTCATTTTGTAGAGCAAAGCTAACAAAAAAAAGTGGTTTTATAAGGCAAACAGTGTTTTCCATATTTAGCTTTCTGAAAGCAAACCTGAAATAAATAGCTGTGCAGCCAGAGAATGATTTGCAAGCAGTATTAGAATCAAGATAATAAGGAAGAATATTTCACTGTACAAACTCAATTTAGTTGCATCAATCTTAATGCAATGTTACCTTTTCTGCATTTATGAAAGTAAGGGAATAAAGTGATATTGGCCTTTAAATCTAGATTGCAATGCAGGCAGCTGCCAGAAGAATCCAGTCTTCATTAAGAGAACAACTTTTAATATTGCAATGTTATTTTTTAATTAGAACTTTTCTGTATCTTTATCCTTCTTAGTCCCAAGGAACTCCTAAGTTAGTGGTTCTGAAATGCAGGGCATGAATAATGCAGATTTACAACTAAGAAATATGTGCAAAAAAATAAAATCATTAGGTTCCAGTATCAGTCTGTTATTGAATGTTGATTTAAACAGGTGGACATTGTTCCATCCATTTGTTTTAAACTCCTGTTTTTCATTTTGTAAACTTTCCAGTGTAGAAACATCTTATTTACAGCTTGTGAGGGGGCAAGGTTTTAGCATGGATGTGTTAGTACTGCTAGGAAAAATCTCAGCCACAAAAAAAGATCTTGAACGGAGGGGGAATGGCCAGAAATGTGAGAAGTAATATGAATTCAAATTGAAACTTGAGCATACCACATGTGAAATTCTGTTTGGACTTTGGTCCATCCAGCTCAAATGGTAGATGGAAACCGTAGTAAAAAACAGCTAAGAAGGCATTTTGTGAACTTTTCGTAAGCACATTGAAGGTACAAATACAATGAATGTAGTGAAGCAGGAGAGCATCAGAAGATATTTGTAAGAAGTAATCAAGTGAGATTGCTCAATAGCTAGTGTCAAACAACTCTTAATATAATTCTTAACCAGCCACCAGTAAAATTTGATTAAGAGGGTTTTTTTTTTTTTTTTACCGTGTGAGCTCATTTGGTTTAATTACAGTTGTGATATAATATCAGAATACTTGTAATTTAAGGAGGGGATTGTTCTTTTTATTGGGAATGAAAGAAAATCTTAGTGATTTACTAAGTTGGATGTTATTTTTCAGTCTAAAGAAACTTCTAACCAATTTTTGTGGAACCCAATAATTCAGTAATACATATTATTTCTTGTAGCTTAGGGCCAAATTTTCTTCTCCTGATACCTCCTGGTAGAAGAAAAAAAGGTAGCAGAGGATGATCTCTCTTAGATGAGTTTCCACAGCAGGAACAGAATTCCTGCCTTACCCTGTTGTGGGCTTTCCACTGGCTTCAAAAGGATTTGAGTGAGACCCATAAATCTCATTTCTGTAGGCTGTTTGAAGGCGTTGCTATAGAATCAGTTTTTTTTCCATTACTATTCAATTTGTAGGCATTTGACTGGAAAAATGTTCAGTGATACTTTCTGGTGAACCCACTCATCAGAGGGTCATTGTCTACTACTCAGTACTAAAGAGGGCAGGGGAAGAAGAGTCAGAGCATCAATGGTGGCACCCATAGCAAAGGTATTTACATCTTATCTGCAGCTGTGGAATGTACTGTCGATCCCAGACACCCTGCCCTAAACCAGGAGCACTTGCGCCTGTAAAAGGCAGGAATGCTTCTCTCCATCACTTCTGCATGCATGAAACTTCATCTCTGCCAGAGCTCCCATCTCCATATTAGGCATGACTAGAGCTCATCAGGTCAAAGGGCAGTATTGCATGTTAGTACCGAGGTCCACTTTCCAACTTTTGGAAGTTCTTTCTTTAGCAGTGTCTTGATTTTCCTTCATGTGCTCACATGATAATAGAGAAGTCATGTTCTGAAAGTGGAAGAGTCTGACCCAATTCATACCAGGTTGCTTTTTCTATCTCTTTTTGCTAACGTAGCCTTTTTCAAGGCAAGTGAGAGAAGAAAGATCATGCACATGGTTTTAAAATACATTGCCGACTCTTTACATAATACACTGTAACTGTGATTCTTATCCAGGCCTCAAAGTATGGAGAGCTTTCAAAATCAGAGGTGATGCCTGACTGTGACGTTCCACTCACTGTAGCAGTGCAAGTAATGCCTTGTGCAACAGGTGTATGAGAGTTGCCCAGAGATACCATGGAGCTTGGAGGTGTAGATGTTTGGGATTTAAGAAATGCATTAGTGCGTGGCCCAGTTGTCAGCATGTGGCTTTAATTCTCCTGTAGGAACTATTCTGCTGTCCTAATAAAGAGGAACTAGAGAGACGACAGAGCTAATATTTAAAAACTGACTTCAGGCTGGCTGCTGAGTAGACGAAATGTCCATGTGTTTTTAATAAAATTTAAGGGGAAATATTATAAAAGGCTTTTAAGATGACTGTATGTCTCCCTCTGTTTAGCCCCATCAAACAATAATTAGGAATGATTCTCTTTGGAGTGAATGAGGATTACTCCATGAGAATCTGGGTGGATAGAGGGGTATTTTTGCTTCCTATAACACTTCTCCCCCTTACCACCTTTAATGATTCTTTTTGTATCTGTACAACAGTGGGAAGGGATTTTCCTTATGTTAAAGTAGGGCTCTTTAACTTCTCACTCCCACTAGTAATTCATCCTGTGAGTCTTTATTTCTCACCATCAGTAGAAATGTTGTGCAGTTCTTGGAGAATATTTTGTTTGAGGGCTTCCTGAAAACACAGATTCGTACTGGTTGGAAATGTTGTGGACACATGGTCTAGGTTATATATCTCATAACTGAATTTATAACGAGGTTTGACCATGGATGAATGAAGACTTCTGTGGTCTCTTGTAATTTGTGAATTTCTCAATCAGTGTTGCAAATATCTTACTTGTGATGGGTCTATATTATTGGCCCTGGAAAAGAAAAATGTCATAATTCCTTCTTCCAAATTACAGAAAAATTTGTATGTCCTGATTAGGGTTTTGGGTTTTTTCTTTTTTTTTTCTAATTTGGTTTGTGCCTTTTGTCATGGGTTCAGCAGCAGTCATTTTTCTTTAATTAGGAGCTGGTGAGCACTGTGTTTTGGATTTTCGGCTTGGGAGCAGTGCTGATAACACCAGTGTTTATAGTTATGGCTTAG